>APFE030713363.1:4611-140476 GCA_000404065.3 Pinus taeda
TACATACAATACACCTCACTTCATCAGCTTACGAGCCCCGGGTTGACATTTAAAAGTTGCAATTTAGACATCACTAAATTGACCAAACGACAACCACATGATCTGAAACTAGTGAAAACTACTTTACACCAAAGAACCAAAAGTAGCTTGCCAAATATGTCCAGATGCAAAAAGGCTCTTTGAATGAGGGTAATTGATCTCTGAAGAGCAGAACAATGAGTGAATGAAGGATGACCTGGAAATCCTAGAAAGCAAATCAAGCTCCAAACACACTTAAACGAAATCAAGAGTCAATGCAATCAGAAAAACATGTCAACAAAGACATAGACACTAGAATCACACTGGAAAACCACTGACGAAATGCAAAATACTGAAATCAAGAAGAAAAAACCCTAATTTTCTTTAACCTCCGGATCATCGCGTGTGTTATAGGTAAAACAATGATAATCAAGATTGTAATTAAAACATCCACGACGTCATCGCAACTGTGGGAGAAAATCATGATGGTTGAGAAATACAAGAAAAAACCAAAATTTTTCCAAGATCAACAAAAACTAAGAACCTTCAAGCAATCACTAGTAGGTGAAAAAAGTTGCAGACAAACAAACAAGCCTGAAAACGAACAGTTGGTCAAACTCAACACAAAAGGAGGATGAAGGATTAAATGAAAAGGATCATAGCTTCCCTAGTGGAGTCACCATTTTGTTGTTTAGGTAAATCCTCGCTGCGAACATAGACGATCCATCTAGCCCAATGAGTGGGACTAGCAACCTACATGACAATCTACTGGACACTTCCTAAATTACAATTGAAATGAGAGACAAAGAATATGGCCTACCTCGTTCTAATGCTATCATGTTGTCCTTTAGTGAAGACCTTGAATCGACTTGCATCATGGGCTCGTTCCTACTACTCACAACATTTATGTACCTGCACAAGAGATCAAGACACAACAAGGCATGCAAACACAAATAACATATTCAAAAGTAACCTACTTAACAGATCAAGGAGCGTTCAGCTAAATGATACATGAGCATACACATTTAGGGAAAATGAACCAACAGTTGTACATCAATAGAATAAAGGGGGAAGCATACATCCAAGCCTTGATGTCAATAGGCTTATCCTTGAATGAATGTCCAAGTCCAATCTAAGCTCTCCTAGCACTCCTTCTCCAAGCCAAATGAGAAACATATAGGCACAATCTTAGCATAAGGGTGCAAATAGAAAAAGACTAACCATTTGGGAATGGGAGAGGATGAATATATAGGTAGGGAAAGGGAGTTAGAATCTCTTCAAAGATTGGAGTAGGCCCCCATCTCAAGGAGGTAGCTCATAGGGATAATACTAAGACGCTAAGTTTGGAGAACTCGACCTCATCTACGCTGAACAACCTCCAACTCATCGCTTTGGAAGCTTCTAGATCACGAAGCTTCTCATCCTCTCTGGGAAAATTACCTTTTTGGGATCACCACGGGTATACAAGTAAATAGAGCAATGTCATTGTGGTTCGAGTATAATACAACAGGCGACCATCACGGTTTTTAGTCTCATAAGAGCGAGGATTCTCAAATTAGGGTTTTAGAGCTATTTCCTTTAGGGGAAGCTCAAGGCATTTTCCAATCAATGTCTTAGGGAGGATATGAGCTACATATATGAATGAGTACACTACATGATGGCCATGTTTCGGGCACTTTAGGGTATGTCACAGGGAAGTGCAAGAGGTGTGACAAAATACTATGTAACAAGGAGTGTTGTTCTTTTCTGAATAAGAGTGAGAATATGACATCATGGTTTTATTCTTCATTGTGTGTTTATTTATTGAGGGTGCGAATAAAGTTTGATATTGTAATAACCAGTGTTTTTAATTACTGAGTGTGTGATTACAACAATTGAGTTTGACATTCATTAGCACTAGACATGATTTTCCCTTGCATATATTTTGTGTAGTAGTCTTTTAATAACAAAACCTACCTGTATTGCCAATTAATGTGAAGAGTTTGAATTATTGCTTTGAATTAAAAGGATAATTGTTCTGCCTAACAGCAAGCTAAAGCAAAACCTATACACAACTTTGACATAATGCAAGTTGAAGCAAAACTTGGAATGTTGTATGGAATCTTAAGCATAGTTATTTAAGGATCAAAGTAACGATATAATATTTCAAAAGTGTGTAAAATAATTAAATAAAAGTCTAGAATTTGAATTAATCAGATTTCCCAATAAATGAAGCCTTGGCAATTTTTGTCTACTTCACAAAAATGCACGCCCAACCTTCATTACAAGGCCAAATTGAATGATTCAGATTGGAGAGTAATTTTTTTAACTCATAATTAACAATAATTTTGCATAGATAAATTCCTGTTGTGCAAGAATATGCCAAATTAGATAAATTTCATTGGATTAAAGAAGATTTGTGTGCCTCAAATAAATGCACACCATGACCTACAATTAATTTATTGTGTTATAGTGATATTCTAACCTAAATATAAAACCATTTTGTGCAAAATATCATTTCATAAAGGAAATGTTATACGCTGAATTCCAAGTCTGCTAGAATATCGATTCATCATATATGCCAATTACCACAGTCGGAACAAATATGCACTCCTAGGTCAAACCTATTACACTCTTGGTAATGAAATTTGAAATGAGACATGATTGGACAATTCATAACCTTAGGATATAACCTTGCATCACGTATGCCAAATATCCTACATAAATATGTTTCCCACTTATACACAACTTTCACATAAGGAAAGTCAAAGCAAAACTTAGAATGTTGTATGAAATATGAAGTATAAATATTTAAGCTCAAAGTAAAGATATAACAATATAAAAGTGTGTAAAATAATTAAAATAAACATTTTACAATTTAACCAATCAGATTGGCCAATAAATGAAGCTTGGGCATGCATTTTAGTGAAGTAAGAAAATTTTTCCCTTCTTCACAAAAATACACACCCAACCTTCATTTCAAGGTCAATCCTTTTGCCTATGAGAATATTTTTAAGGCTGAGTCTTAGTGTTGACCAAGTACATTTTGTTCATGCCCAAAAAGTGTATATTTTCAAGCTAGAGAGGATTGTAGGGCCATTTATTGTAAAGAACAGATAATCCCTTACGCACGTGGAAGTGACGATGAAGGAGTTTGGTTTTGAGAAAGGAGAAAAGTGGCAATATGATCCTCACCATATAATTTATAATAAAAGGGTGGAAATTAGTTTTCTCCTTATATTCATGAAAACATACTAGAAATTGAGAAAATGACAAATCAAGAAACTTGGCCATATGTCAGGGTGAAACAAAGAATAGATGTTGAAACGCCTATGGTAAAAGAGAAGAGTTTGAATAGGACTGCTCCTAAACAGATAGATGTTGAGATGGAGGATTCCCAATCATAGAAGAGGACTAAAATTCAAATAGAGGATGAAGAAGACATAAAAATCAAATTAATAGAAGGACCTTAAAATGAGCCCAATTTTCAAATCCAGTTGGGAAATCTTGGGCACACTACTTCCTCTTCTATCTTCATTGATTTGGGAACATTCACAATAGAAGAGACTTATTCATTTGAAACTTTGCAGAAAAATTATCAACAAATTAAAGAAAGGAGTTATAAAATGAGAATTAGTATGGCAACACAACTAACAACTCAAGCAACCTAAAGCTATTAAACAAGACTACTCTTTGTTATCGACTTAGAGAGAAATTAGTTAAAGCTTTGTCTTACACGTCCTACTACTTAATCTATTCCTTTAGGACCATATTTTAGAAGATTGGATTTATCTATTAATGTGATTGATATTCCCAATCTGACAAGATAAATTTGCACATACAAGCTGTGAAAGTTCCTAGATCTAACAATCTCAGTAATCCTACTGCAACCAACTAAATCTACTTCACCTAAATCGTAAATTACATTACAAACCTATTTCATATTTCTTCTTGAAATATTGAAGTAAATTATTGAAGCAGCCTGCACCAAATTAAATATGATTATGAAACATAGAAACTGAGCAAGGAAATATAAACACATAGGACATCGTTATTTTTGGACAAATGCCCCCAGAAAAACCCAACTTGGGAAAACTGGTGCAACAGTGAAGGTTTTATTTTACTATGCAACAGTTAAATCTGAGTACATCTATGGATTCCCAACTAGCAATCCAAACAAAAAGAAAATCTAGGAGAGATATTCCATAAGCAACCCCGACACTCATGTTGCCTGCACTTGCACGTTACTATAATCGCACGTTCCTGTACTCGTGTGTTCCTGCACTCGTGCATTCCTGCACTTACGAGTTCATGCACTCACGCATTCCTACACTCACAAATTCCTGCACTCGCGCTTTCCTACACTCGCGCATTTCTGTACTCACGCGTTCCTACACTCGTGCGTTCCTGCCCTCGCGAGTTCTTGCACTCGCATGTTCTTGCACTCTTGAGTTCTTGCACTAGGAATAACTTAGCCTCTTGATATTGCCTCTTTGGATCTAGAAATATTCCTTCAAATCACTATCCCTACCCCTCTACTACAAAAGATATATTCGATCATAATTTCCTCCTCAAAACGTCACACTTCAGAAATTCGATCTCTTGGTCTCTTGGTGTATTTTCCAAATGACCCTCAAGCCCCTTCTTATATCTTCCTATTGGACAACCAATGACCTAGGTTAACTCATAATCAAAGGCTCGGATCATTTTGACTTGATCTCTGTCTTTATCTAGAAAATTCACCCATAATTAGATTAATACCCATTAATATTTTAATTTTCCTAAGTTTAGACTTATGCACTCCATTAAAAATATTAATTATTTTAATAAAATCGTCTCTGGGTGGAATTTCCCAAAACTGTTTGTGGGTTCTTTGGAATGGATTTGCCCAAGCCTCCCTGTAAAATTTAAGGCTTAGAGTACATCTGATGATACCCCAAATCAACACTCCCTCTTAGCGAGGAATGTGCTCTAGCAATATACTGCTACTGCATACTTCTCTGATTCTGAAGCATCGTCCTCTGTGCTGCTGATGTCTGACATGTTTTCCACTAACTACTGCGCTACTGCTGCTACTGTACTACTGCCTTTGACATTGCCACTTCCAATTCTACATTTGTACTACAACTCCCTCTCAAATGCTGCATCTGCTATGCTACTAGCACTGCCACTGCTAACACTGCAACTCAGTTGCTCAGAGAAGCAACTGAAAACACCCAAAACTGGATAAGTATCTTGTGGCTACACCTTACTGCTGAAAGCCTGACTGCTGCTAGTCCTACGGTGTCTTCTGAAGCCATTGTGCTACTGAAGCTCTACATTGTGCCTCCATGCACTCCTATGTCTCTGCTCTGTGTTGCTCAAGTTCTGGCACTGCTAACTACTGCATCTATCACTCCAACACTCCATGGCACCAACTAAAAAATCCTCCATCCCGCTACTACTGATCATGGGCTCCTGTAGCAAGGTGATGATCCAAGAGGTGGGCTCCTCAAGGATCCTGCCCATTTGTAGCTCTATCGAACTATAATTCTATATTAGCCCACCTCCCTCTTGGAGGTATCTTGGCTGTCATGGTGAACTCCTCCTTCATGTTTGATCTTTGTGGCTGCAACCTTAGGATCGTGCTTCTCATCCTTGTCCTTTTTCTTCAAGGGACACTGGGATGCATAGTGGCCCATCTCGCCACATCTAAAACACTTCACCTTGGAGAAATCCTTATTTCGTCTCTGTTGCCCCTTTGATGCAAGGGCTACATTATTCTCCTCCTCTAATTTGGGCTTCGACCCACTGCTGCTACTGCTTCCGTCAAGTTTGACCTTGACTAGGTCTCTCCTCAACTCTTCTTGTTTTAGAGCTGCCCCCATCTCATCCCAATTAGGTAATGCTGCTTTGCCCAGGATACTCTGGACAAAGACTTGCCACTCATCCAAGACAGAGTTTAGGGCCAGTCTCACTAAATTCGAATCCTGAGGTGTATGCCCTGCAGTTGAAAACTCATCACGGGTCTCCTTCAACTTCATGAGGAATGGATCCACACGTTCTCCCTTCTGAATCTGTGCATATCTCAACTTTTGTTCCAAGTACATCTTCTGCTGCTTAGAAGATCCTTGATGCAATGTGGCCAAAGCATCCCACATCTCCTTAGCAGTTGCTAGCACAAAGTGACACACCACATGATCCTTGACTCCATCCAGGATCATACTCTTGGCCTTCGCCATTTTAGCTCTGTACTTCTTCAGCAGATTTGCATCCGCATGGATAACTACCACACTGTTATGTCTTGAGAGCATGCTCATCTAGGTCCAACTTGTCCTGATCCCTCAAGCCACTAGTTGCCATATCCTCCAAAAACTATCGAAAAAATCCCTCTTTCTCCTTACTACATAGTTTCTAGGCTAGCTTACGCACTCCTTGATGGAGCTTGTAAGTCTGATGCTCCTCTGATGCTCAAAAAATGAGAAATACTGACTTCCTCGACAAGAGATCACTGAGGAAGTATTCCCTCACAATGCGATTTGCTTCCTTCTTCTGATAATTTTTCTGCCCAGCACTCATCTTGCAGAAAACCATATCCCTCTAGCTCTGTGTTGATGCTCTGCGTGGTTCCCTTTGCCTTGGAAAATTCTTGATCTGGTAGCCTTACATCTCTATTAGCTCATTTAGAGAGAGACAGCCATGAAATTATAGCTCCCATGGCTAGAACTGCACACTCCCTTAGGGGATTCAAACTGCTGCTTGTTGTAGCAAGTTAGCCCTTGCTTCAGTGCTAGATCTACTCTTCTTGTTTCACATCATCAACTTTGATACCATGTGAAAATTCCTAGATCTAACAATCTCAGGAATCCTACTGCAACCAACTGAATCTACTTCACCTAGATCGTAAATCACATTACAAACTTATTTCAGATTTCTTCTTAAAATGTTGAAGTAAATCACTAAAGTAGCCTACACCAAATTAAATGATTATGAAACATAGAAACTAAACAAGGAAATACAAACACATAGGACACAATTATTTTTGGACTGGGAGAAACCCAACTTGGGAAAATCAGTGTAGCAGTGAGGGTTTTATTTTATTATGCAACAATGAAATATGAGTACATCTATGGATGACCGACTGGCAATCCAAACGGCAAGAAAATCTGGCAGAGATATTCCCTAAGCAAGCCTGACACTTGTATTGCTTTCACTTTCACGTTCCTGTTCTCGCGTTCCTACACTCACGTTCCCGTACTTGTGTGTTCCTTCACTCACGCGTTCCTGCACTTGTAAGTTCTTACACTCGCACGTTCCTGCACTCATGCATTCACGCACTCGTGAATTCCTGCACTCACGTGTTCTTGAACTCGCACATTCATGCACTCACGATTTCCTGCACTCGCGCATTCCTGCACTTGCAAGTTCCTGCACTCGCGCGTTCCCGCACTCGTGAGGTATTGCACTCGCATGTTCCTGCCTCGCGAATTCCTGTATTGGGAATAACTCAACCTCTTTCTACTGCCTCTCTGTATCTGGAAATATTCCTCTGGGTCACTGTCCCTGCCCCTCTATTGCTAAATATCTCTTCGATCACAATTTTCTCCTCATAACTTCTCACTTCAGATACTCGATCTCTTTATCTCTCAATGTATTTTCCAAATGACCCTCAAGCCCCTTCTTATATCTTCCCGTTGAACAACCAACGACCTAGATTAACTCCTAATCAAAGGCTCATATCATTTTGACTTGATCTCTATCTTTATCTAGAAGAGTCACCAAAAATTAGCTTAATACCCATTAATATTTTAATTTTCCTAAGTTTAGGCTTCAACACTCCATTAAAAATATTATTTATTTTAATAAATCCGTCTCTGGGTGGAATTTCCCAAAACAGTTTTTGGGTTCTTTGGAATGCATGTGCCCAAGACTCCCTGCAAAATTTGAAGCCTAGAGCACATCCGATGCTACCCCAAATCAACACAAGTAGGGGAAATGATCCAGAATTACCTAAGCAAAAGTTCTTTGAGAGTGAGCAAAATAGAAAACCTTTTGGAGAAAGTTTCCAATCATCTAAAAGAGGAAAAGACAAATTCTAGAGCATTGCATATCCAAAATGAAGAGTACAAGAAATTAATCATTAAATTGGGAGTATATCCAAATGATAGGGAAGCCATCACGACCCTGCTGTAGAAAACATAATCTGAGGTGAAATCATTATGGAAGAAGTTAAAAATGCACGGACTAGGAACGCTCAAACAAATGAGTTGGATAAATTTGAAAAAACAAAGAGCTATTAATAGGCACATTAGTTAAAAGAAATAAAGAGATTGTTAATTTGCAGGAACAAGTGCAAAGCCTACAACAATCAATTAAAAATCATGTTTGCACTTTGTGGTTCAAGTTGAATCAGATGACCCCTCATAGAAATTGGCAAAGGTCACAACATAGCTCATAATTTTTGAAGTTTAACTAAAGAAAATTCAAGATGATTTGGCCGTGTTAAGGGAGCAGTTGATTGTAAAGGAGAGGCAATTAAACATAGCAAATGAAAATAACCTTAAACTTACCGATAAGTATAAGGAAACTCAAGATGAAATCAAAGAGTTGAAAACCAAGTTGAAAGGTAATATTCCTTTAATTAAGGCTAGACAACTTGTTTGGGATGACATTATTCAAGAAGACCATTCTATATAGGAATATATTCATATAATTGCACAACAGAAGATTATGATAAGAGGATTAAAAATTATCATTGATCTACGCAAGAAACAAGTACAAAAAGAAGCAATCAAGGCCAATAAGATAACTAAGTATTTGAATGAAAAATATTCAACAAAATAAAGGGCGGAAGTCAAAATCTTTTGGACCAAACACACTAGTGATGGTGTAATTTAACATGTGAAGGCTCAAAAACTCTAGTGAAGGTTAGGACTGCGTGATGGGAGTTTCACCAACATATTCATTCCTTGCATCCTAATTTTATTTGAAGGAAAAGAAAGCGACTAAGCAAATTGCTTAATCATTTTTGTTGTTGCAGAAGAGTGCATGCGAGTTATCAAATTAAACCATGGAATTATGAAGTGGTGAACATTAATGAAGCTAATACTAAGGTCAAAAGATAAAATAAGCTAAGACTGGCCGGGGAAAGACAAGTAGCACATATGAACCATTGTATCGAATTGATCTGAAGGAAGATTTTAAACCAGGCTTGTGAAAACTTAGAATGATTTAGATAAAAAAACCATAATGGTGGAGTTAAGGTCACAAGCACCCATGACAAAGGAGCGGGAAGTGTGAAATAATATAAAATACAACTTGAGGGACAATTGAGGAATGAAAGAAATGGTGAAAGAAAGTCTTTGAGTAATAAAGGATTAGAGGAGATGAGGGAAATTTAAGTTGGAACTAGGAGAAGGAGAATAAGGGTGGCGCCAAACGGAAGGAGTATAAGGGAGCTCACAAAGAGAGTTGAAGGTAATTGAAATAGATGGAAGAAATGATGAGAGAAGGGGCCACAAGGAGTGGCCATGATAAGGTGATGGAATTATGGAAGAAGAGACCACATCAGAAGAGATGGAAGTGAAAGATACAGAAAAGGATATTTTGACCATAGGATGTGGTTAAGTTGCGTCGGGTGGTCAGGACCATGGAGGGCCCCATCTGCTCACAAAGATGGTTCTCACATCATACTATAGTCTCACTAGTATGTCTAGCCTGACACCCCTTGAAGGAAGACTTTGCGAGTCCGTATGGTGGAAAGGCATCGAGATAATTCCAACTCTGGGAATTTTAGTAGTAGGACGGGATTTCATCCCCGTAGATGACGATAGGGTAGGGGGACCTTACCCATAATTGTTACTTTAAATCAGGTTGAATCCCTGTTCTGGTGGGTAGAAGGAGTTGGAATCACTTTTAGGAAACATGATTGTTGGTTGAAAAAGATTGAGCGACCCCAACCCAGTAATCCTCAGAGTATCTTGAAGAAGGTAGGAAGACCAAATCCTTGCCACTACCCACCAAAGGAAGGAGCAAGTACAATAGCGAGAAGAGAGAAATGGTCAGGGATAGGCACAGGACCTGGACTTGGAGAAATAATGGTGGTCAAATTTCTCTTTCTTAGAGCACCACTGTGGGGGGGGGGGGGGGGGGGGATGTGGCTAACCCCTCCTAGTTTGTTTGAAGAGATCCAAGATAACCAAGTTCCCTATTTACCCACGCGCCTACTGTAACAAGAGCAAGAAGACAACCTCAGTAAGGAAAAAGGTTCCAGATCCATGGGGATAAAAGAAGGATTGATTGGATCCAAGATGAGCCACATTTCCATGTTGTGGTGTAAGAGTTCTCTAATGGGCCTCATCCTTGTGGTGTGATAGCGCCCTAATGGGCCTCAATTCTTGGGTATGACAATAGCCTCTTTGGACCTTATTTTTTGTGATATGAGAAAATATTATGACAAAGATATGAAGGAGATATGTTGAGCCCTATGACAGAGAAATCATGATAGACTTATGATTGTTCCATTGCATTGTTTTTTTTTTACTTTAACGGATAGTTGTATTGCTGGGTGGCAAAACAGCTGCCGCGTGCTAGGATACATCACAAATTGGCCCAAAGGTTCTTTTTACATTGAAAGGAGATTCACCCTTTGTTTCAGTGGAAGGTGTCGACATTGGAGGCTGACCTCTGTTGCCAGATTTGGAGTTTGCGGATGGACCGTCCTTGGAGGACCTGTTGAAGGAGATTCACTCTTTGAGACTGCCTTTCATTGTTTGAAATCCATTCAATTTGCCGGAGTTGAAATGCTCTGTTCAATGCCGCTCTGAGCCTGCGATTGGCGACTTTTTCCTGATATTCCTCCAGCCACTAACTCCATGGACAGAGGCTATACAATCTACCATCTGAATGATCCAAAGAGGCTTGCCTCGGACAGAACATGAAGATCCTGCTCCGCTGCTTGGAGGATTGAAAGCCAACGCCTCTAATCATTTGGAATTGAGTGCCTACCAATTGATCCAGTTGCGAGTGATGGCAAACTATTTCAGTAACAGCCGAACAACGTTTGGTGTAAATCTGAAAAGGCCTACTACAGAAGTCCATTCATCCAGAGTAAATGAATCGAATCCCCAGAGCCGCAGAGAGAACTGACTTGCTGAAAAGTAGGTCTAAAGGATTAAGGAATGATGCAGAGAGACTCTTCGGAATTGACTGAGAGGATTCTTTGGCTTCGGGCTGAGCCAAGGTTGGCTTCCAGATCAGCTTGGGAGTTCAGGTGTCTCAGGATATGGTAAAAGGATACTGTTCGAAACTTGGCCAGAATGGATCTTATTTTCTTGAGAATGAGGGCTAAGTGGATCTGCGAGGGATTTGAGAGGGAGTTCAGTGCTTGAATGATAAGTCTGGAGTCACTGAAGACCGTCAGGGAGTGAATGTTCCGGTTTAGAGCAAGCGAAAGCCCCTGCCACAGTGCCAGAGCCTCTGCTTTGTTATTTGTTTCAAATCCAAGACCCCAATGAAACTTGAGCAAAGTAGAGCCATCAGGTTTCATAAGAACACCGCCCCCACCCGCAGCCCCAGGGTTGCCTTTGGAGGCCCCATCGAAGAAGAGACAGTGGTCATCCAGAGCAGCACGCCACTGTAGAAACTCCTGTTCTTCCAGGCATATTTCCCACTTTGCATGGATGGAGTCCGGGGAAGAAGGATTGATTTGATAATTAGGAACAAAATCTTTCAGCCAGAGTTCCTCCTCATTGTCCAGAGTCGCTTCATTCTTTAATGTTGGATTAGCGTCCAAAGTCTCTCCCAAGAGTGCTTTGATTTTGGAGATCACGTTGTTTGTAGTGCTGGTTTCACCCCTGAACAATCTATTGTTCCTTTCCAGCCATAACTTCGAGCAAGTGTATTTGGGGATCCACATCCAGACAGTCTTTAGGAGTGTTTTTTTAATGAGGCAGGACGAAGATAACTTGGCCCACTCATGAAAAAGATTTGGAATATTTCTTGGCAGCTCAACCTTATCAGCCCTAGACCTCAGAACCCCCTTCCAAACAGCTTTGGCAAACAGGCACAGTAACATCAGATGATTAGCTGTTTCTTCCTCAGACAAACACAAAGGGCATCTGGATGGCCCTTCCATTCCACGAATTCTCAGATTATCTCCAGTGAGAATACTGTTGTGAGCAAGCGTCCAACAGAAGAAGTCTACTTTTGGGAGCGACTGAAAGGCCCAGAGAAAATTCCATTGCGTTGGGTCAGGAGGAACATTAGGGACAACAATCAAACTTTTGTAACCTTCAGAGACCGAAAAAGAGCCAGAACGGGAGCCCCACCCTCTTTTGTCGTTAGCTGTAGCTGAAATGGGCGATTTCCCTTGGAGATGGTCTAATAGTAATGAAGCTTCAGATTGTAAACGGTGTGGTACCTCTCCCAGGTTCCAGCTACCCCACCGTCTACCAGAATCCTCCGTCCAGGTGGATATGTCCCAAAGGGTTTCCATGCTGTTGTCCTGAAGCCAAGATTTAATGTTTGCAAGACCTTCTACTTGGTTCAATGGCTGATCTCCTAGGATATGGTCATCCCATATTCTGATGTTTTTCCCATTACCTGGGATCCAGTAGAGGTTAGACCTGAAATGCTCCAGAGCAGAGAGGCATAGCTTGAAAATTGGAGAGCCTTTGTTGGTTTTTGGCGGTCGATCCAAACATCTCAATCGCTGACCTTGAAAATATTTCTTCCACAGGACTTTCTTACTCCAGTTAACTTTCCCATGTACAATATTCCACAAGATTTTAGAGCCTAGTGCGAGATTTTGTGCCGCCAAATCTTTCATTTGCAGTCCTCCTTCCAGGAATGGTCTCTTAATGGTTACCCAATTAACCAAATGAAGTCTTCTTTCATTATTTTTTCCCCCTTCCCAAAGGAATCTCCTCAGAATACCATCCATTTTACTGAGAAAGGTTTTGGGAGCAAGCAGAATGGAGTGTTGAAAAAGAGGCATACTTATTAGCACAGATTTCATAAGAATTATTTTCCCAACATTGTTCAGCCAGGAGGCTCCCCAGGCCTGAATTCTAAGCTTAAGCTTGTCTAAGAGGGGCATCCAGTGGGCAACTTTAGGTATGGATTTGAAGATCGGTATCCCAAGATATTTAAAGAACTCCCAGGTCTGACACACTTGCATCTCAAGGAGCCTAGCAATGTCAGCCAGATCTTTAATCGAGCAGTTCTAGCCATAGATTGTGCTTTTTAAATAGTTTATCTTGCTGCCCGAGGCCTCCTTATAAATGTCCAATTCATTCTTAAATGATCTGGCCGAGATGATGCTCGCTCCTCCAAGGAGCAGAGTATCATCGACAAATTGGGCGTGGTTTATATCTTTAACATTGTGAACCATTCTAAGGCCTGGTAGAGAGTGAACCTGTTGACAATAATCCAGCTGGAAACTCAGCACTGAGGCTTGAATAACATAGAGGAGAGGGGACAACGGACAACCTTGTCTTAATCCCCTAGATGCACTAAAAAATTCTGTAGAGCGACCATTTACCAGCGGTGCTATCCAAGGAGAGGCAATGTAGGCTTTCACCCAATTTATGAAGGTTATTGAGAAGCCCATTTTCTTCATTACAGTGAACAGGAAGTAATGTCTCACTCTGTCGAATGCATTTGCCAGATCGAGTTTTATCACCATTCCTTTCTCTTTTCTTTAGCAACTTGAATGAACTGCCTCTTGTACCAGCACAATATTATCCAGAATCTTTCTCCCTTTGATGAAGCCTCCTTGGTTCTTCGGGATGATGTCCGACAGAATATTCTTGAGACGGATGGATATGATCTTGGTAATCAGTTTATAGCTAGTATTACACAACGAGATGGGGCGGAATCTACTGAAATCTGTAGCTCCTTTCTCTTTCGGAAGCACAACAAGGAAGGCTGAGTTGGTACTGCCTCCTATTTTAGAGCAAGATTGGGACTTCCTGACCATACGCAGAAGGTCTTTATTGATAATTGGTCAGCAGGACTGAAGGAACCTAGCAGTGAACCCATCAGGCCCTGGCGCCTTAACCGGCTCCATGCAGTCCAAGGCATTCTTGAGCTCATCCAAGCTGATCGGAGCAGTCAACATAATGTTGACAGAGTCTTGAACGCAGAGGGGGATTAGATTAATCGGATAGGCATTGGTGTCAATAGGAGGGTCAGCAGGCGCTGAATAAAGCTCTTTGAAGAAGGTGAAGGCTGCTCTCTTGATGCCTTCAAAATATTTAACCACTATATCATGGGATCGAATTTCTGAAACATTTTTGAATTGCTTATGAGCTTCAGCCTGCTTATGGAAGAAACTGGTATTTTTGTCACCGGCCTATAACCATAAATTCCTGGATTTTTGTCTCCAATACTCTTCTTCATCCCTACTAGCTTTATGGAGGGCTTTTTGTAACTCGACTTCTTTCTGGAGCAGACTTTGGGTAACAGCAGAGTCCTCCAATGATGATTGGAGGGCAGCTAGGTTATCTAATGCATCTTTTCTCTTGGCAGCTGGGGTTTTTAGAGTTTTAGCCCACTCCTTGAGCCTTTTCTTAAGAGCACGCAACTTTTCTTCCCACACAAAGAAAGGGGATCCCAGGACATGACGGTTCCAGACTTCAGACACCACCTCATGGAAACCCTCTTGCTGAATCCACAAAGGGCTAAATCTAAAGGGCATGGGGCCAAGAAAACCATCCTTGGAGAGCTTGAGACTAATGGGTTTATGGTCGGAAGAGCAGTTAGGCAGAATCTTGGAAGAGGACATTAGACCACTAGCAAGGAAGGAGGTTTGGACAAGGAAACAGTCCAAACGAGAAGCGATGTGGTTGGGACCTAACCTTTTGTTAGACCAAGTGTATTTCCCAGCTGATGGCTTGATATCCTCCTGATCCCAGCTAATCATTATATCTTCTACCCATTCTCTAGCTGGGTCCCTTACAGGAGAACCCCCTTTTTCTCTTCAGCAGCTAGAGTAACGTTCGGTTCCCCGCAATAATGATGTTTTCTGGATTGTGCAATAAAAGAAAAGACTGGAGGAATCCCAGCAAAATTTTTTCTCCGTAGCAGAGACCGGACCATATAGGTTGAACATACTTACTTGATGACCAGAGTCTTTGTGGAGGAGCTGAGTGAAGATCCAGTGAAGGCTTCTTTCTTCTTGAATTAAGTCATATTTGGAGCTGTCCCAGAAGGAGGCAATCCCACCAGAGGCGCCTCGAGCACTAACAGCTCTTCCGGGTCCTTTGCTCCAGAAATTTTTGTTGGAATGGAGGAGGAGAGTGTCCTCTAGCTTTGTCTCCTGGATGAGAAGGATTTCAGGCGAATGCAGCCTCACGATGTCTTTCAGGGATTCTTCTTTCAATCTGCTACCTAATCCTCTGCAATTCCAGGAGACGTACTTCATTATTTACTGGAATGGGAAGGAGAGGCTCCTTTTGGAGCCCTGTTGTGCTTGCGCCCGGATCTGGTGTTCATCATTCCTTTGAGATTTTTCTGGGAGCCTTGGAGAACATCCCTATAAGTTATCTCCTCTCTCTGTTTCTTCTTGGATTTCCGGTCCCTAGTCGATTTGAAAGGAGAGATTTGTGAACTGTCTAATTCAGAGTCTTTTTCTTCTAATTATTCCCCTGAGTCAGAGGCAAGACTAATGTGCTCGTCATTGCCTGCGAATCCCCCTTGATCAGTTTCTGCTGGGGGGAAAGTTGTTTCTTCTTCGGTTTCTTTCCCTTTCTTCGATTGATCTTCAGTTTCTTCATGGTTCTCTGAGGCATTCACCTTTTCGCCTGAGGAGGGACCATCCTTTGAGACTGGTATGGTCTTGGAGTTGGTCTGGGGGTTCCCCATTGGACCTGATTTCTTCTGCTCATTGGGCTTTGAGACAACCTTGCCCCTTTTTATTTCTTTCCATCCTTCTTCTTCGACTTGGTCCCCTGATGGGGCTTTGGGGTAGTTTCATTGGAAGTGACCGTGCTCATGGCAGATTCTGCATTTGAATGGCAATTGCTCATAGTCCAGCTTCTGGAAGTGGATCCAATCTCCAACTGTAAGTTTGATGGCCTCGGGCAGACCGGCTTCCAAGTCAACTTCCACACAAATTCTGGCACAGGTGTATTGGCCCTTGTGATAATCTTTGTCGATGAATCTACCCAGTCCATTTCCTATCTTTTGCAAGGATTGAAATCTCCAGTAGTGTAATGGAAGGTTGGGGAGACGGACCCAAACAGGAACCTCCTTCGGGACATCGACTGAAGGGTCGAAGTTAGGGGTCCATTTATTCAGATAGAGACCTTGATTTCCCATGAAATATGGGCTGTTTCTGAACACCAGATCTCGGTCTTCCTTGGTAGTAAATTCGAAAATGAAAAAACCTCTGCCTACAGCATAGCAGATCACGTTGTTGGGCAGCAGGGGCCTCCAATTTATTTGAACCCAATCATTAGTCGATTTTGTTGTTGGCCAACGACCCATAAATTGACCCACCAGACCTCTGTCAGCCAAGGCAAGAGCGATTTTGATAGGTTGATCTTCTGGCAAAGCAATTTCTGGGATTTAATCAAGCTTTTTGATAAACTTCGAAATGTCTGGATGGGAGCGTTTTTTCCCCTTCTGAGATATCAGTCTTCGAAATGCCTCTGCTGTTGGAGTTGGTGGGGTGGGAGAGGGCTCCCCACCCCCTCGCGAACCCATGGCGGCACAAACCTGGCAGCGCAGACCTAACCAGATCTCACAGAGGAGCAGAGCGCGCACGTTCATTCTCAATTTTTTCCCTATTGACTCCCTTTCCATTGCATTGTTATTGCTAATGTTCTCTGTACATAATTGCTTATGATGATATGGGGTGAATGCAATGTGAAAATGTTTTAAAATGCAATTATCTACAACATAGAATTTTAGCCCTAAGAAAATTAACATTGTTAGTACTCTACTAGTTAATGGTTAATGATGAATATGCATGAGTAAATGTTGAAAAGTGCAATAAATTACATGGTTGCCTAATGTGGTCCATAAAATTAAACATCTATGTGGGGAGAGAGGCAAATTTTAGGTCACCTATGGATGGTAATGAACCTACTTTCCTTGTTGAAAATATTGATAGGATTGTAATTTTAGTTTTTGTTTATATTTGGGTTTTGAAGTTATTGTTGAGTTGATTGGTCTTATTAAATACACAAAAAGGAATTGTCCCTCTAAGCCTCCTATTGTTTTATTTTTCATGTCTGGTGGTAGTCTTAATTCTAACAATACATGGAGTCTTGGATTTTGGAAATTCCTAGATACAATCATGCCATGGCTAGCTATCCTCCTCCGAGAGGGTGTTATAGTGACACGATGCATGAGATAAGGAAGGGGATGAGACACATAGCTAATCAATTGGAATGGCTTCATAAGGCCATGGTATACATTAGTACCTAGATGGAATCCTAAATGAAGAAGAATGAAGAGATGGAGTTAGGGTAAATAATTCAGGGACCCTAGTTATTTAATGAAAGGTTTAGTGGGAAACATTCCACCCATATATTATCCTCGGAGGATGCCATTTATCCTATCATGTTCCAACCATCTTCCAACTAATTTTACAATTGGAATGTACAACATTTTTCATTGGCTAAATTTGGAAAACAAGGGTATGTTGTCTCTAATCTATGTTGCAAAATAAAAAAACATGTATAAAAAATATGACAACATCACCAATGTGTTACAATTTATAAATTAGAATTCTTTTCCTATTTATACATGATCTAAGAGGCCTTCGAAATGTGTTGGGAAAATGACTTCTCACATAGCATGAAGTACATCCTAATTAGATTTGGGTGGATAATAACTCATCCTCATTAAAGCATGAATACTCCAAATTGGATTGATTTTATAGGGTAAAAGGGGGGTCTTGTGCCTCAAATAAATGCACACCACGACCAGTAATCACTACTCGAATAATATACAATTTGAATCAATCATATTGGCCAAGAAATGAAGCATGGGCGTGAATTTTAGTGAAGCAAGGCAATTATTGCTTGCTTCACAAAAATGCATGCCCAACCTTCATTTCAAGTCCAAATTGAATGATTCAACTTGGAGAGTATTTGTTTACTAATAAGTAACATTAATACAATTAAATATTTTCAAATTTTCAAATATTTATTTATGTTGTTCAGGAACACTCCAAATTGCATGGATTTCAGAGGGTAAAAGGCAGGGTTTGTGTGCCTCAAATAAATGCACACTAGGAACTATAATTAATTGGAAATGATATAATGATCATTCTATCCTATGGATTTGTGAAATTGTACCTTAGTCGTGTGGTGTAACAATGCCCTAATGGGCCTCAATCTTGTGGTATAATCGACCTCCTTGGGCCTTCTTATTTGTGATAACACCACAGCACCCTAATGGGCCTCAGTATTGTGGTGTAATAGTGCCCTAATGGGCCTTAGTATTGTGGTGTAACAATTCCCTAATAGGCCTTAGCCTTGTGGTGTAACAATGCCCTAATGGGCCTTAGTCTTGTGGTGTAACAATGCCCTAATGGGGCTCAGTATTGTGGTGTAACAATGCCCCAATGGGTCTCAGTTCTTGGGTATGACAATAATCTCCTTAGGCCTTCTTATTGATGATAACACCACAATTCCCTAATGGGCCTCAAGCTTGTGGTGTAACAACGCCCTAATGGGCTTCAGCCTTGTGGTGTAACATCGTCCTAATGGGCCTCAGCCTTGTGGTGTAACATCGTCCTAATGGGCCTCAGCCTTGTGTAACAACACCCTAATGGACCTCATTTCTTGGGTATGACAACGACCTCCTTGGGCCTTCTTAACTGTGATATGAGAAAATATTGTTAAGGAGATATGTTGAGCCCTATGACAAAGATATCATCATAGACCTCTTGTTGTTTTATTTTTTGTGTGTGGTGGTAGTATTAATTCTGGCAATACTTTGATGGAAATTCATAGATACAATCATGCCATGGCTACCTATCCTCCTCTTAGAGGGTGTTAATGTAACAAAATGCATGAGATAAGGAAGGAGACGTGACACCTAGCTAGTCAATTAGAAGGCCTGCATAAGGCCATGGTCTACATTAGCACCCAAATGGAATCCCAAATGAAGAAGAATCAAGAGTTGGAAGGGTAAAGTATTCAAGGTGTTGTAGTCAAAGGTTACTTTTTACTTTTCCTACAAAAAACAATATATATACATATATATATATATATATATATATATATATATATATATATATATATATATATATAATATATATATATATATGTATGTATGTATGTAGAGACTTTGGATGTAGGGACTATGATTTTTTTATTATATAACACGCCCTTTTCAAAAGTTTTATTTATATTTTGTATACAAGCCTAACATTCCAGGTTGAAAAGCGCAACCTTAAACTATATAAAATTGGGTCGAAATTTTTTATAAATTAGAAATTGAAGTGCGCACAAGTTTGAGGTCAAATCTTCGCTCATTGGAATCAACCCGAAGAATCAAAGGCTTTCTGAGAGGTTAAAGCAATCAAAATTATGGGACGAGGGCCCGTCGGAAAGCAGGATGGATAAACAACCCATGTCCAAATCAATGACCATAATTCATTCCTATAGGTCCCCTCCGCTTTTCACAAACCGTTATGGGGACCCCTCAGAAGTGGTTAATGGTTTTTATGAAAACCACACGTTAAGAGTTAATGACATCTCACGTACCCATCAGGCGAGCCAAGAAAGCAAGCGAGCCCTTACAAGTCATCAATCGACCTCACCCTTCCACTTCATCTCTTGTACATCCATGTCACCCTTTTGTACCCCTTACATCATCAAGACTTTTCATTTTTCCTGCTCAATACAAAAAATTATAAAAGATTGTCTTGCCTATTATTTTATTTGTGCTCCGGTTGTAGAGTTACGATGGCCAACGTCCATAGTGTACATTGTCGATTCTACATCAACATTCGAATCTTCATCGTCTCTGATTACTGGGTAACTCGTAATTCCACATTTCTTCCTTGTTCTTTCTTTCAAATTGTAAACATGGAGAAAACCCCAAAATCAACAAAAAACCCTGAAATCTCTATGTCATTTGTTCATACACCCCTTATGGACAAATAATCCAAAGTATATGATTCTCGTTGCTCCTTGGACCTTTTGAAGATTCTATAGGAAATTCTTGATCATTCTAGTGACTCAGATAATCTTTTCGAGTCATCCAGTCTGACCTTTA
Organism: Pinus taeda; assembly: GCA_000404065.3. Lineage (NCBI taxonomy): Eukaryota > Viridiplantae > Streptophyta > Pinopsida > Pinales > Pinaceae > Pinus > Pinus taeda. The sequence goes on from APFE030713363.1 coordinate 24,829, forward strand.
ACATGTACACATATCTATAATTTCCCTGACTTTGTCAAAATTTTAGTGTCTTCCCTTATCCCACAAAGAAATTTTGTTATTTCTTCTTTAAGGGAGAATATTTTTGAGGTCACTTCGGAGCTAATACACAAATATTTTAATTTTCCTATAGTCGAGAATCCCAAAATATTTTCAGATGAGTCCTTACTCCTCACTTATATACATATTTCTAAAGAGAATAAGGAAGGTCTGTTAAACTCATTCTGCCACCAAATTCCCAAATTCCTCCACCTGTAGTGAATTATCCAACAACCTTATTTTTTGAAGCTGCACAACATGTCTTAGTTATAATTTGTCTCTTTTGGGAGAAGATGATTTTGGGATAATAAGTGAACAAGCCCTGAGTTTTTGAGTTTGATATTTCAACCATATATTGTTTTGGATAGCCCTTCTTACTTAGCCAAGTCCATAATTTTTCAATTTCAGAACTTTCATATTTAAAGTTATTTTAGACATCCATTTGTCCTGGTCTATATGTTCTTATATGTACATGCTGATAAGTTTGGCCATATGGGTCTGAATATGTGGGATTCAAAGGATCAAATGAAATATGTGATTGAATGGACTAGTGTTATTAAGAAGAAGGAACATACTGAGAAATTTTCTTATTACTTGTCATCATTCATGGTCATTATATATATTATTTTGAACAATGAACAACCTCTAAGGAATTTGACAAAAGCAAAAGAATTGTTGCAACTCAACAAGGGCACTAGAATGACAGACTGATATATTTTTGAAGATTACACTGAGATAAGACTGTATGGGGCTAAAGTACTACCATATTGTTTTCCAATCTTTTTGCCTATAAGGATATTTTATCTTGAATTTATAAGGAAGAGTCTAAATGTTGACCAAGTTCATTTTATTCCTGCATGCAAATGATATATTTTTAAGTTAGAAAGAATTGTTGGGCCATTCATCATGAATAGCAGACAAGCCCTCCTACAAGTTCAAGAAATGATGAAGGAGTTTGGCTTTGATCAAGGAGAGAAATGGAAATATTAACCTCATCATATAATTTCAAATAAAAGAGGAGAAATCAATTATGCACCTTATATTCATGAAAGCAAGCCAGAACTTGATAAATGGCAAATCAAGAAACATGGCCAAGAAACAAAATGCAACAAAGAATAGATGTTCAAACCCTGTAGTGAGGGAGAAGAGCTTGAAGAGAAATACACCTAAGCAAATTGATGTTGAGATGGAAGACTCACAATTGCAAAAGAGAGCAAAGGTTCAAAGAGAAGAAGAAGCAAATGTACAAGTTAAATTAACAGAGAGACCCTCAAATCATCTAAGTTTTGAAATGTAGTTGGGAAGGCAAAAGTTCTCTACCTCCTCCTTTGTTTCCACTGATTTGGCAACATTCTCAATTGAAGAGACTCCCTCCACCATAGAAGTGTTATAAAGAAATTACCAACATATTGAAGAAATAAGTCATATGGTGAGAAACAACATGGCAACTCAGCTAGCAACACAAGCAACTCCAACTTATCAGACAACACTACTCTTTACTATGGATTTATAAAGGAACCAGTTAAAATTGTACGTTATGCATCCAATTGTTCAATATTTTCCTTCAGGACCTAATTTTAAAACATTAGATCTATCCATAAATGTAATTGACATCCCACTGCCCGACAAGATTAATTTGCATAGACAAGCAGGGGAAATGCTCTACTGTGACCTAAGAAAAATCTCGTTGATAGTAAGTAAATCGGAAAATATTTTGGATAAGTTTCAAATAAGCTCAAGGAGGAAAAGGAAAATTCTATAACATTGCATATTCAAAATGAGGACTATAAGAAGCTAGTTGTTAAATTGGGAATAGATCCAGAAAACAGGCAAGATATCAAAATCTTATTGCAAAACACAAAATATGAGATGTAGCATTAAGTAAGAAGTTGAAAATTCTTAGGACTGAGCATGCTCAAACAATTGAACAAGATCGTCTTAAGAAAGAGAAGGAAGTGTCAGTGAGAGAGTTAGTGGACAGAAACAAAGAAATTGTCATTTTGCAGGAACAAATCGGAAAATATTTTGGATAAGTTTCAAATAAGCTCAAGGAGGAAAAGGAAAATTCTATAGCATTGCATATTCAAAATGAGGACTATAAGAAGCTAGTTGTTAAATTGGGAATAGATCCAGAAACAGGCAAGATATCAAAATCTATTGCAAAACACAAAATATGAGATGTAGCATTAAGTACGAAGTTGAAAATTCCTAGGACTGAGCACGCTCAAACAATTGAACAAGATCGGCTTAAGAAAGAGAAGGAAGTGTCAGTGAGAGAGTTAGTGGACAGAAACAAAGAAATTGTGATTTTGCAGGAACAACTACATGGCTTACAACAATCAATAAAAATCCACGTTTGAACTGTTGTGGTCCCAAGTGAGTCAAATGACCCCTCATAGAAGCTTACAAAAGTTATGGTAGAACTCAAAATTTCAGAGGTTGAACTAAAGAAGATTCGAGACAACCTAACTGAGGTAAAGGAACAGTTTGATATCAAGGAGAGGCAACTAAATACAACAAAAGAAAACAACGATTAGTTGACCATCAAGAACAAGGCAACACAAGATGAGATCAAGGAGTTAAAAACCAATTTGAAGGGCAATATCTCTCTAATTAAGCTAGACAAATTGTTTGGGATGATATCATCTAGGAGGTTTGTTTTATATGGGAGTATATTCATATAATTGCTCAATAGAAGATTATGATGAATGGGTCTAAATGGAAAATATTCAATTGAACTAAGGGCATTAGATATCAAAGTTGGAGTAATTATGGAAATAAATTCAGAAGGAAGTATATTTGTTTGATTCTAAATTTGACTAGAGGACTAGAGATGGTCTACCTAGTTGTTGGGACTAACAAGGAAATATGATTTCTTGGGAACTATATGAAATGGAAATAGTCATTGTTAAAAGCAAAAAAAATACAACACATGAAAAGACTACAATCCTAAAGGGAAGTATTGTGAAGAATTATTTGCAGAGGGACTTCCAACTTCTTTGGTTGATGAAGACATATTTGTTGCAAACCCTGATTATACAAAGCTTTCAATTTTGAAAGTTGCATTCCAGAAAATGATTCACTGTCAGCTCCCAGATGAAGTAGTTTGGAAGAAGTGTGAAAGGTTGATTACTCCTATTGTAGGAGAAGTTCAAATGGTGGAACCAAGCACCAATCCTAAAAGTCAATGATCCTCTAGTAACTGGACTTCTAAAAAATGATAAAATTTCATTTTGTGACATTGTAAAAGACTTTTTAGTTACAAATAGTTATGTTGCTATAGATGTTTGACAATTACCTTTGCAATTAATTTTGATGTAATATTTAAAAGACACGAGAACCACTGGAAAAGGGTTAAGGGTTTTGGCATTTTGAGTACTTGTGTAATCCTTTTGGAGATAATAATAAAAGTTATCAAGTTGATTCTAGTATGTATTGGTACATTGTAGTATGCATTATTTCTCTTATGTGTTTTTCATATTCATTTTCCTTCTTTGAAGCACATGTATGATCATAGTATATTTATTTGAGCACGTTACAAATTTATTTGATGTATCTTTAATAGTTATAATGAATACTTGTAAGTTTTGTTCAAAGACATATTAATAGGCTCTCCACTGCTTATGCTCTTCCATTCTTAATCTAAACCATTCATACTTTCATCTTAGAGTTTTAATTTTGGATTTTGTTAAAAGGCCCAAGTTATAAACCCTAGCCTCTTATTGGTTCTCCTTTCTAGCAAAATAATTAAAGTATTGCTAATATAAGGCCAGTATGGGCACAAAGATTCATCTCCAAGATTAAGTTCTCTTACATAAGGGAACATATCACCTCTAGGCACATTTTTAACAATCTTTCAAAAGTTTTGAAATGGTTATGTGGATGTCCTAGGAAATGGTTCCCTTTCAGCCATGGAATATCTCTAGGGTGACAACACAAGGTATGGTGGGAAATGTTACCCACCAAAAGTGGGTGACCCCACAGGAGAATTTTTGTCCAATATTTGTCTTCAATCGACAGCCAACAACCCTTGACCGCCACTAGTGTATCCAATGTATTGTGCCATTTGATCTCTGCTCCTTGATCCAGTCATATTTTCCCTCACCCATGTGTCGAGAGCATACATTTGAAGGAGGGAAATCCAATCCTAAAGTTATGTTTTTCAATGTGCAATCAGGTGCTTATGCTTGTTTCTCCTTGGGCACTTTGGGCATGGATTATTGGGTAACTTGGAAGAAGGAATGGTTTTGACTGTAGTCTTGTCCCTCACCTTAAATGGAGGGTTAATTTGCAACCCTAGTCTTGTGGGATCTCCCGAATGGCTTATAGCTTTAGGAAGGGTACTACTTGGAAAACCCTGATTTTGGTAGTGCAGTCCTGAGACTCCTTCCATCGGTCAAAGTCCGTAAAGAGTATGGGACCTTTAGAAAAGCAACATTGGGTCATTGTCCCATTGTTGTCACTTAGTCTAATAGTTGTCCCTTAGGTTTTCTTTTACTTAGGGCCCTGCTAGATTGTGTGGTAACAAGCAATATTCCATCAATATGGTGGGAAACATTCCGCTGCTATATTATGCTAGGAGGATGCCATTTATCATATCATGTTCCAACCATCTTCCAACTAATTTTAGAATTACAATGTACAACATTTTTCGTTGGCTAAATATGGAAAACAAGGGTATGTTGCCTCTACTCTATGTTGCAAGAAATGCAATTTGACATATTAAAAAAACAATATCCAACTAACTTGTTGAAAGTTAACTATTGATACCTTGTTCTCCATCCAGATAACAAATTCAGTCCACCTTTTGTTTTGTAACATGTCCTTTTCAAAGTTTGCTGGATGATGACCATATTTGTCCTTCTGTCAAAACATGACGCATGGACTAGTTAAAATAATTAATATGTAATCATTTAATTTTTTTCTAGGAAATTAAAAAAAAATATCATTTCACATATCAAATATACTTAGAAAGGTACAAATTAAGGCTTGTAGGCCTTTTTGGCCACAATGATGCATGACACTTCGTTTTGCAAGTCTAGCCTTGTAGGCCTTGTCCTAAAACATATACTAATTGATTTAAATATGCACAAATAAAATAGAAAATTCGTTTGAGAAATTTGATATAAACTTATGAGAAAATTCTAATAACTTAGTACTCTCCTCACTAGACTTCTTCTGTTCATCCAACTTCTCATATGTTTTTACAAGTTATTTCCATACTTTTATACTTACATCAATAGGCCTTCTTTTGATCTTTTTCTTAGGCAAGAGTATTTTTATCTTATTTTTTTGATTGCACCTAAATCTCTTGCAGTTCTGAGTAGTTTAACCGTTTTTATGGACCAACCTATGCCAAATTTAATCTCCATGTTGTGAATTACTACTTTCTGTAGGCGCAACAATATATTTGAGAATGGAAAATGGAGATGGTCTTTGAACCATTGAAGGAATGATTCCTTAAACCTATTCATGAGAAATTTCCCAGCATTTGATCTATGGATTTCACTTGAAACCAGGTTGTATTCTATCCTTGTATCATAACTACCAATGCAAGATTCATAATGTGGCGTGGTGGAAGAAGATATTTGTGTCCTAGGAGTGAATTGGGCATTGGAAGTCTTTGTTTCTTGTTCCAAATTATGAGTGGTTATGCTTAATGATTTCCTCCTTGATCTTCTGCTTGATCCAGGAGTGGTTGGGGAATCAATTGATTCCCTTTGAGGTGGTTGATGTACTTTCAATGTTTCATGGCTTTAGTTGATCATTTTTCTATGTATCTAGCAAGCATTTTTAAGTCCACATTAGTCTATTAACCACCTCCATCCCCAACATCAAATCCAAGTCCTCTTTCTCATGATTAGTCTCATGTCCCTAGATATATAAAATATATATTTTTTAATTTTGGGAAAAAAAGCATTTAAACAATTACATATCTATAATTTCATAATGACTTACCTTATCCTATCCACTGTCTACTCCATTCACTTAGCTTGACATTTTAAGGTTGGGCTAGCAAATATTGTCTGTGGAGGCGAGCCAAGGAAAATAACGTGCAAGGAAGGAGATCACACTGCGCAAAGGGCGGGAATTCGAGCTGAGGTAAGAAATCTGACCATCACATACACATAATCTGCCTAATTTTTCAGCAAAGCTTTATGATAATCAAACTATACTACACCAATACATCAATAAATATCCCACAATTTAACCCTAAATCCACCCATTTTTCATGGAGATGACAACACCTTACTCTGCAGCTTCAGTTTCTAGACTAAAAAGGGAGAAAAACAAAATCCCACGTAAGCTTCATCTGAATCCTTAAGATCCTTTAAAATACACTAAATATCATCAAATTCCATCATTTCTTTTCCAGTATTCAAACTGACACCATAAACCTAAGCAAATGAAGGTAATATCAAAATTGTCCATACGCAACAGAATGAGTGGACTTCAAAGCTCCTAGATTGACACCCAAGCGGGGGCATAAGAGCCCATTCTTTTCTTTCCCAGTCTACACCTATCAACAGTGAAAAAAAATTTAAAGGAGAAAAAAAGTCTGATTTTTTTTTTAGTTCAATAGTTGGTGGGTATTTAATTTCAAAGTTTTGACCTGTGGGAATTTTAAAATTTTGACTCGCCCATTGCTGACTTTAGCGTCGACTCAAGTCTAGTAATGTATTAATGTTGAGGTGTAAAATTCAACGCAAATGGCACCTAGTCTAGTTAGTTCAAGTTATTTTTTTTCCATAAAAAATTATACATAGAAATGTTACACGAATATAACATTATTCTTAAATAAAATTAAATATTAATAAAATACATTCAATATAATAACCATAATTTCAATAATCCACTACATTCACTATGGAGCAACTTAATTAGCTCTAAAATGATTGCATAAACTAAGGTATAAATGAGGAATGAAACAAAATTGATATACACGCTAGTGGTAAAGTGTGTTACATGGGGAAAAATATTAATCTCAATTAATATTTATCTTGCAAGGATAAATTATACTCTATTCAAAATATGGAGTACCAATAATTCTGCCCATACACTTATTGTTTTCATTGTTGATAATTGGATTTGATTGGTGCACTAAAAATTATTGTCATTGTTGTCTATTACAAGATCCATAGGAGGCCATGGACATAGGACGTGGATGATGTAGAACTAATAAATCACAAAGAGGAAAGTGGGTTGAAGAAGACATGACAATGGAATCTGCAAATACAATGCAGGTAAGAAGACAAAGCAACTTCAACCAAAGGAGCAAGGTCATTATGAATTCACAAATACTATAACATAGAGGAGAGAAAGTCATTTTTTTTCCATGAGGCCTTTTAGGTCAAATTTATTGGTTGAAAATGTAGAGGAATGGTGATTAAATGTGATTTTATGATCAAGGGAAATGTTTGAAAATTAAGGCGGATGTGTGGGATAGGGATGTTGGATACTTTTCTTGTCGAAATTTTGGCTCGATGTATATATGTAGGATCATAATTTTTTGTTTTGTTTTTTAACTCCAAATTATCATGATATCAATATGTTAAATATATGATTAAAGTGAAGTTTTGTGTTGGATAACATATTCATTGAAATGATATAAATGGTGTACTAAACATTATTGACTATGTTGTGTATTACAGAAGCCAGATGAGGCCATGACAACAGATCATGTCATATCAAATGAGGACACAATGGATGACGTGGGATGTCAGGCACTCAAATTTTGACTTAACTTGTGAAAAACTGATATATTGGCATTTTCATGATATTATTAAAATTTATAATGTATTATGTAACCTTGACAGAAATATTGAGGCACACAAACCGTGTCTTTTAACCTATGAAATCCATGCAATTTTGAGTATTCTTGAACAAAAGAAATATATATGTGAAAAATTTAAAATATTTAATTGTATTAATTTTATATATGAGTAAAAAAGTACTCTCCAAGTTGGATCATTCAATTTGGACTTGAAATGAAAGTTGGGTGTGCATTTTTGTGAAGCGGGCCAAAATTGCCTTGCTTCACTAAAATGCATGCCCAAGCTTCATTTCTTGGCAAATTTGATTGATTCAATTTGTGTACTATTTAATTCCCAATTTAATTATACACTGATTTGCTTCCAGTAAGTTTCTACTCTTCACAAATTGTTGACACTTTTGGGGAGACACCGTGAACTACGGTTGCTCCAACACTTTAATTTACATTAACTTCGACCTTTAGATCACTAAATTAGAAAAAATTAATTGTACTAATGTTACGTATGAGAAAAAAAATACTCCCCAAGTTGAATCATTCAATTTGACCTTGAAATGAAGGATTGGTGTGCATTTTTATGAAGCAGGTCAAAATCGTCTTATTTCACTAAAATACACGCCAAACCTTCATTTATTTTCCAATTTGATTGATTCAAATTGTCAATTGTTTATTTTGTTATTTTACTCACTTTTAAATTATTATATCTTTTTAACTAATAGACTAATAACAATGTTATTTTTCTTATGGCTAGAAGTCTATGCTGTAGATAATTGCATTTTAAAACATTTTCATATTGCATTCACCCCATATCATCATAAGCATTATGTAGAGAGAACATTATCGATAACAATGAAACGGAACAATGATAGGTCTGTCATGATATATCTGTCATAGGTTTGTCATTATATCTCTATCATAGGATTGTTATGATATCTCTATCATAGGGCTCAACATATATCCTTCATATCTCCGTCATAATCTTTTTTCATATCAAAGATAAGTAGGCCCAAAGAGGTCGCTGTCAAACCCAAGAACTAAGGCCCATTAGGAAGTTGTTACATCATAAGATTGAGGCCCATTAGGGCATTCTTACACCACAAGATTGAGGCCCATTAGGGCGTTGTGGTGTTATCACAGATAAGAAGGCCCAAGGAGGCTGATGTCATACCCAAGAACTGAGACCCATTAGGGCGTTGTTACACCACAAGACTAAGGCCCATTAGGGCATTATTACACCACAAGTTCTAGACCCATTAGGGCATTGTTATACCTCAAGATTAAGGCTCATTAGGGCACTGTTACACTACAAGACTTGTTGAAATTGTAGTAAGGAATGGATTCTTTGACTTTTGTCATAGTCAAAGATGCCAATTTGAATTCAATCTCATAGATTCTTGAGTTAGTTGTTAGTTAACATGTGTAATGTGGCCTATCACTAAGTTATTGATAGTTAATTCGAGTTAGATGACTTTCAGTGAGTTATGGACTAATTGATGGCTAAAATTAGATATCTAGCGGAATTAACTCTATTGTCTGCCAGTTAACTAATCTCTAGTTCTAGAATATAGATATATTGAGTTTAGTTGGGTAGTTGAATTTCTATTAACTCAGATTACTGTCAATTAACTAGTTTCAACTGTAGAATTGAGGCTTCTGTGATCCATCATAGTTGTTAAGAAGAGCTTCGGCGTAAATCACATGAAAGAGTTTTTGTCGACGCGTTTCGAACCAACTAGTGTGGTTCATCGTCAGGACAAGTTGAAGAAGCAGATCTGGCATAGCAAGTTAAATAGACAGTGCAGAGACTCCAACGGCTACAAAACGACTATTTTTGACTCTGGACCAAGGTAAAAAATATATTAATAAATTAAATATTCTCATTATTTTTATTATTTTATTTCTAGAAATGATCACAATTAGGTGGAATGAATAGAATCCCAAGTGATTTCTTTAATTAAATTAATTTATGTTAATTAATATATTAATAAATTAATTAATTTATTAATGAATTTAAGTTATATTAATAAATTAAATATTCTTATTCTCTTTTTATAATATTAATATTGTTTTCATTCTAGAAACTAGGATAAATGAATAGAAATTAGGTAAAACTAACCATTTTGTTATATTAAATATATTATTTCTATTTAACTATCGAGTTTTATAATAAATAAACTCATTATTTTTATTATTTTATTTCTAGAAATGATCTCAATTAGGTGAAATGAATAGAATTCTAATTGATTTATTTAATTTACTTTATGTTAAATAAATAAATTAATTATATTAATTAATTTATTAATGTATTTAAGTTATATTAATAAATTAAATATTCTCATTTTCTTTTTATAATATTAATCTTGTTTTAATTCTAGAAATTAGGATAGATGAATAGAAATTATGTAAAACTAACTATTAAATATATTATTTCTATATAAATATCGAGTTTTATAATAATAATTCTAAATAAAACTAATATAATTGGTTATGGATTGACCTATTCCTGATAAATTAGATAATAATTCAAATTAAAATATTTTATTTCTAAATTATGAATTAATTAGTAATATTAATTAAATTACTTAATGTTAATAATATTTAATTAATAATATTTAATTAAATTACATTAAGTTAATATAGTAATCTTTAAGGATACCTAAATTCTATTTATATTCCGAAAAAAGGGATGTTAGGTTAAAATAAGCATAAATGATTAAAACTATAATTTTAATGGTAATAATTTGTTAAAATAACTAAATACAAGAAGGTTTGTAATATTATATTCCTAACCTTCGCTCCCATTTTACTATTAATAAAGTCCATCTTATGAGGTTAGATTGAAAGGTGAGAGAGAAAGTATATTAATTTAATTAGATTATATATATATATATATATATATTATTATAATATATATACATATAGATTATATATATATAATATGAGGCAGAAAAATAAGGGAAAGCCATAAAGAGCCTAAGATAAAAGTTTAAAGAGAAGCAATCACATAGATGAATAAGAATAATCTTAACCTAAATATCATACTTTAAATATACCTATAATACTGACCTACTGGATAAAATAATGGACACGCAAAGGACCTCCATCAGCCCTCATCAAAGAGAAAATCAAATATAAAAACCGAAAATTAATCATAAAAAATACTGGAGGGATAAAATAAAAGGCCAGAAACTGAAGCAGCCAGCGATTAACATAAGATCGAAAGGAAAAGACCATGCTAACAAGACGAAAGCGACCTGGATGAATGAGGTGGAAGGAAGAAACCCTAAGAAGACAAGGCAGGGATCCAACTTCTACTTACCTTCCAACCATCTAGAAATAAAATAATAAAAATAATAAGAATATTTAATTTATTAATATATTTTTTACCTTGGTCCAGAGTAAAAAATAGTCGTTTTGTAGCCGTTGGAGTCTCTGCACTGTCTATTTAACTTGCTATGCCAGATCTGCTTCTTCAACTTGTCCTGACGATGAACCACACTAGTTGGTTCGAAACGCGTCGACAAAAACTCTTTCATGTGATTTACGCCGAAGCTCTTCTTAACAACTAGTTTCAACCGCTAAAAGTAGCCTTAGTAGGTCATGCAATTCAAATTACCTATTGAGATTGGATGAAGGTGCAATTGTAATTCATTATTGTACAACAAGTTTTTTGTACAGGCTTGAGGATTTAGTAGGTGAACTTATCTTGGGAATTGTGCAAGGAAATATGAGAAATTTCTATTTTTTAGGGGCACATTTTCACTAGAAAATAAGAGCTCCTAGTAGGTCTTATTTTCCTAAGTGTTGGGCAAGCCTTGAGATAGTTGATCAATATTGCACGGAGCTTCAGGCTTGAAGTAGATTCTATGTACTAGATTATATTGCTCAGTTTATTTAATAAAGGTAAGATGGGTTTTTCCCATTTGGGTTCCCCAGATATATAATGTGTTCTATGTGTGATTGTGTTTCTATTCATTGTTTTATTTCCGCATAATTTTGGTAGAGAAATCATGTGTCTTTTGCATATATGTTTGCTCTCATTAGCAGTTGCAATATTTCAAGGATTTTCTACAAGACTGAGGTACAATTTTACAGACCCATAGGATGGAATGCTCATTATATCACTATCAGTTAATTACAAGTCCCGGTGTGCATTTATTTGAGGCACACAAACCCTGCCTTTTACCTTATGAAGTCCATGCAATTTGGAGTATTCTTGAACAAAAAAAATATATATGTGAAAGGTTAAAAACATTTAATTGTATTAATGAAAATTATGGGTAAAAAAATACTCTCCAAGTTGAATCATTCAATTTGGCCTTGAAATGATGGTTGTGTGTGCATTTTTGTGAAGTAGGCCAAAATTTCCTTGCTTCACTAAATTGCATGCCCAAGCTTCATTTATTGGCCGATATGATTGATGCAAATTGTAGATTGTTAATTTTATTATTTTACACACTTTTTCGTTGTTATATATTTACTTTGAGCTTAAATATTTATGCTTCAAATTTCATACAACATTCTAAGTTTTGCATCAACTTTCCCTATGTGAAAGTTGTTATCAAGTGGGAAACATAGTTATGTAGTATATTTGTCAGACATGATGCACGGTTATATTTTAAGGTTAGGTATGTTGAAAATACTAGGGGGGGGGGGGGGGTGAATCAATATTCCTTAGAAATTAGCACTTTTAAATATTTTCAGAGCATTAGTTAATATGCAATTATTATTAATGTTTATGTAGTAATAATAATAAATAAAAGAACACAGTAGGCACAATAATTTTAGGTGGAAAACCCCCTCCGGGTCAAAAACCACCGAACGCTTTTCTAATAAATTCTTTAATCTTCAGCCCCAACTGAAATGAAAGCAACAACTTCCTAGAATTCTAGAAAATCATTCTTCTCCAGCTCCCACTAGAAGGACGCCCTAACGCCTTGGTTTCTTCAGTAATCAACTAAATGGATGCCCCAATGCCCTAGCAAGCTACAACTCGCCCTAGAACCACCCTACCACCCTGAAGTGTTCACCAGCCCCACCCTGTAGGCAACTTCATACACCTACCTAGCACCTCCCTGCCACCCTATAATGATTGAAATAAGACAAGACCGTGGATTCCCAAACGAGGGACAACAACCCACGATACAATAAGATGTACAATGATTTTCGTGTACTTGACCAAATACCCAATCATTCTATGACCTGCAACCCAACCATGACATCATCCCAACGGGGACTCCTATACCTCCCAATAATGCCTTTTTGACTCTAGGTAGATTGACTCTTTTACCATAATGACTCCTCCAATGATGACACTTTTAAAAAATGACTCTTTTACAACTTTACAATGATGATTCTTGGCCTTGACACTTCTTCACAATATACAGATGGATGTGATGTCTTCAAAGAATGTCCTGCTGCGATGCTTCCTTTGATTTGATACTTTTGCTCTTGGTTATATCCTCATAGAAAAACTGGAATCTATAGCATGTACCCCAACGCTGTATGCATTTGTTGAAGGTGTAGATTGAAAGGATATGCTGAGATGAAGTACTATTGAAGGATAAACACCTTCAAAGCAATAGATAAAGTCTATTGTGAATTCAACCCATTTGCACACAAACCAAGGTTACTACTGGGTACACTTCTTTGTTGAATGGAAACTACAATGTATTGTAGTGCTATTAAAGGAAAAACACCTTTAGTGCAACACGAATAAAACTCTAACATATATTATCACTATGGCCTCGGTTGTTGATGATATCATCAATATAGGTAACAACTTCGATAATTGAAAATCCAAAAGGTTAGATGCATAGATAATTTGAAATGACATATTTGGGCATACTTTATTATTGTTTAGGAGTGTTAGTATACAAAATGCAAGGTAACTTGTTGCGTCTTTATGTCATGGGCCAAGGATGCAAAGAAATAAATAAAATATTAAATAGCATGGTATAAGTCGATTGCATGTTATTTTAAAATGAGAATCGAATTCTCCTTATGCGGGTTCTAATCTAGTGGGTATAGCTTTAAATAAGAAACTGATAGTTATGGGGTTGAAATTATCTCACAATTCATGAGAAGTCCCAAATTTGTTCACTAGAAATAAGTAGAGTGATTCGTCAGGTTTATGGAAGGGAACACCCTATTCGCAAGAATATAACTTGAAATTAGTCGGACATATTATTTCTCATCTTCTTATAGGTGTGTGCTTTGAAAAGATAACCACATCCAAAGACTCAATAACAACTTTGGTAAAGTTTATAGATGTGAAGCACTTCTGAGAAAACCCATTTCTTAATGACAATTGAGTGAGGAATATGTCGAAGGATTCAATCTTGCACTCAGTCATAAAAAGGAAGCTGGGGTATCCAGCATCTTTCCAACAAACCGACTCCAACCATAATGTGAAAGGAAGGTTAACTACAAAACCTCTTTCCCACTTTGTAGTATTGTTCCCTCTTGAATTCCAACAGGTATTTGGCTGCTTAGATCCACAAAAATCATGCCAGGTAAACTTTGCATGATACAATTGTGACGTGCAAGCTTAACACACATTCTAGTTTCCCTCTAAAAGAGGGTAATTCAAAATATTGTGACAAACTTAACTGTAATTTGATCATACAATATTGAGGTATTGCATGGAATAAAAAATATATTATCAATGCACTAATGAAGAACTCAAAATAAACGAATTTATTATTGCTACAAGAGTGCCTCTTGGGATTCTCGGATAAAGCACCTACCCTGCATGGCAAAAGCTTCCTAGAATAGAGTACCTCCTACCTAGAAGTGTGTCCCCTGCTCAAAATATAGAACCCTTCTCTATTGTGCACTTTTCTTAAAGATAAATCTGTGCATAAAACAGAACTAAGAAAAACACCTAAGTTAAGAAAAGTGAGCATCTAAGTCAAACTATAAAAGCATACTAAATACGGTTGTATACAATATTGAGGTACTGCATGGAATAAACAATATACTATCAATGCACTAATGAAGAACTCAAAATAAACTAATTTCTTATTGCTACAATAACGCCTCTTGGGATTCTTAGATAAAGCACCTAACCTGCATGGCAAAAGCTTCCTAGAATAGAGTATCTCCTACCTAGAAGTGTGTCCCCTGCTCAAAATATAGAACCCTTCTCTACTGTGCACTTCTCTTAAAGATAAATCTGTGCATAAAATAGAACTAAGAAAAACACCTAAATTAAGAAAAGTGAGCATCTAAGTCAAACTATAAAAGCATTCTAAATATGCCCAAAATCGATGCACTTATTTCATCGTTGCTAAAACCTCATAGGAAAACTATAATCTACCACATGTATCCCAAGGCTGCATGCATCTACTAAAGGTGTAGACCAAAAGTATCTACTAAGATGAAGTATTGTTGAAGGAGAAACACCTTCAAAGAAACATGATAAAAATATAACATATATTTTCACTATGGTATCGGTCGTAAAAGTTCTCATCAATATAAGTAACAACTTTGATAATTGAGAAACCAAAAAGGTGAGCTACATAGATCATTTGAAATGATAGATTTGGGCATACTTTATTATTTTTTAGGAGTGTTAGTATAGAAAATGCAAGGTAGTTTGTTGTATCTTTATGTCACAGACCAAGGATCCGAATAAATACAGAAAAGATTAAATAGCATGGTACAAGTCGACTGTAGGTTCTTTCGAAACAATAATGGGGTTCTCCTTGTGCATATTCTAATCTATTAGGTATAGATTTAAATAATAAATTTATAGTTATGGGGTTGGAATTGTCTCACGATTCATGGCAAGTCCCAAGTTTGTTTACTAGAAAGATGTAGAGCGAGTCGTCAGGTTTATGAATGGGAAAACCCTATTCATAGGTATATAACTTCAAATTAGCCGAGCATATTATTTCTCCTCTTCTTGTATGTGTGTGCTTTGAAAAGCTAACCACCTCCAAAGACTCAAGAACAACTCTAGTAAAGTTTATAAGTGTACAACACTTCTGAGAAAACCCATCACTTAATGACAATTGAGCGAGGAATATGTCGAAGGATTCAATCTTGCACTCAATCATAAAAATGAAGTTGGGGTATCAAACATCTTGCCAACAAACCGACTCCAACCATAATGTGATATCCAGGTTAACTGTGAAACCTCTTTCCCACTTTGTAGTATTGTTGCCTCTTGAATTCCAACAGGTATCTTACTGCTTAGATCCACAAAACTTGTCCTAGGTAAACTTTGCATGATACAATTGTGATGTGAAAGCTTGACACACACTCTAGTTTCCCTCTAAAAGAGGGTAAGTCAAAATATTATGATAGGCTTAACTGTAATTAGATCATACACTATTGAGGTATTCTATGGAATAAACAATATACTATCAATGCACTAATGAAGAACTCAAAATAAATGAATTTCTTGTTGCTATAATAGCGCCACTCTTGGGATTCTCCAAGGAACCGCTAATTTATACACATTTGGAATCTTTACTTGGTCTACAGAAATATTAAGCAATGGTAGTGATCACTCTTTTCCCTCCCATGGAAGGTCTATACAGAGTCATCAATAAATTGCTTTAAAAGTGAGGTATATGTCTGAAAAATAGGAGTCTGACTCTTCAACTCTAATTTAGTGGCAAGGAAATATTCAACTGCAAATGCTTGATCTTCTACAATGTAAATTTCTAGATAAATGGTTAGCGTAAATCTATCCATTGTCCACATATCCCAAAAAACCATGTATGCCTGGACTCTGGTTGCGTGTAAGAGAAGGGAGATCACATAAATAATCCATTATCAAAAGAAAAAGTTAAAGCACAACATTCTATGGAGAATTTTTTAAGATTTTATTACATACCTTAGAAAGTTTGAAAGGACATAACTGAAGCTTCCCTCTCCTTCCACACTTCATTAAATATGCCCCTTTTCCAATGCAGATGTGGCTTGCAAAATCACAATCGGAAAATAGAATATGAAAAGTAAGTTTAATCAATTAAAGTAGCTTTGTTATACCTCAAGCAAATGGACTATAAGAAACTGGATTCATTATCTACAAAAGATGATATAACATGATCTAATTACATTTTTAACTGAAACAAAGGTAAATTGGATTCCTGCTCTGCAAGAGACGATATAATGAGATCTAATGACATTTTCAACTCAAACAAAAGTAAGTTGAGTAAGCTCAAGCTCCAAAATGATGGCATCCAACTTCTGAGTGGCAATTACTGTATATATCTAGCTAGAGGCTATAACATAAAGATATTTGTTATATGTGAAGATAAAAAAATGAAAGGAATGTGAAATTTTGACCACCAACTATAAGTTCCTTTCAAGGACTAGATCAAACCATAACATTGTTATCAAGATAATCAACTCACCCATTTTAGTACACTTCTAGTAGTTTCATGATAAAACTAAAACTCAATAAACTTCAAACAACATAAATTAACCAACAATATTACTAAGATTGGCTACCTATGGATTATATCATACCAAATTACCTTTTGCATCTAACATTGAAAATGACTATGAAAGAAATGAAGACAAATCAATGATTATGATGGATGCATGTGATGAAATAAAATAAAAAAAGACCTTTCTTCTTGCTACTGATGAGACTTCTAGGGGATTCTTGGATGAAGTTGATCCTTATCTTCTTTCTGAAATCAAAGAGACACTTTCTAGCTACTCTGATTTGACAGATAACAATCCTAATGCTTATGAAAATGAATATGGAAAGAAATAAGCATCGATGAACTTGGTCTTGAAGAAGGTGTCTCAAAATCTAATATGGATAGTATTTTAAATTTCTACAGCTAGCAGAGGGTTTTGGCTTCCCTAGAAAATTTTGTTTTTTTTTTTCTATTCCACTACAAATTGGTAGAGATATTTTTTGTCTTCATGCAACAATTAGTTTCAGATTTATTCATTCAAGCAGTAGCAGAATTTCAAGAAAATTCTACACAAGGGACAATTAATCTATATTTTCACTTATATCTTTTGCAAGTAAAATTCACAACTAAATTTTCATCCAAAGTGTTTAGGTTACTAGCAAGTGGTATCACAACATATCTCAACATTGCAAGGCATAAATCATACTATTCAATAACGTTGAGGCTTTAGATACAAAAATCTTCCCAAGTTATGCAAGCAAGAAAACTGCTGATTTTTAGTTCTAAATCTATCCAACCAAAACAAAATTATGCCATTTTCAACACCCTCTAGTCAAAGTTATTTCTGGCCTCATTCAACTCAATTAAGAATATGTTAACCTCGTTGAGATTTCTTCTTCATTTCATGCTTCTAAGCTATATATTTATGCAACCTAATATATCATTTATGTTAAGTGATTATTCATTAAAAATTATTTAGTCCATCTAGTGCATCTACCTAATTTTCTGATCAGTTTCTAGGAACACTCCATCAGACATTTGCTGCAGAAAATAGAAGACTATTTTAGTACCTAGTGTTATAAAACTCTAATCTGGAAAACATATTTTGGGTTGTTTCCATAAAAACATTTACAAAATTTTCAATCCCAAAGACATTTTAGGGAGAATTTTAGTCACGTAGAAATTTAGTATTATTTTTGGAAAATTTGATTGCAACTAAAATAAATTCTTCCCGTTTGCTCAAAATATTCTAGCACCAAATATGTGTGAATTCACAGAACTTAAGATTTGGAAATAATTAAATTTCACTTCGCTTTTCTAGAACCATATATGAGTGGATTCACAAAATTTGAGATTTGGATTCTGGAAACACTTAAATTTCACCTCATTTATTAGGATTGGAATTTCCCTGAGATACAAACATGTAGCATTAAGGATCTACTTTGCTTGTTTAAGGACAATGTTCAGTTTAAATTAGTGATACAAGAATCCTTGTATACATGCCTGACACAGTTCTTTGGTCACAACTAATGAAATTGAACTCCATCAATACATAACAAACAAGGTAGAATGTAAGAGAGCATCTACTTTTCAACATATACTCTGACAAAAATAAACATCTATACAATCATATAAAGTTGTCACTACACCAAAGAAGGAATTAAAAACCAAAATAAAAATAGGAATAGGCTTGGATTGTTATGGTTATTCGAACAAAATATTAAATAGGATCAATATGTTAATATGGAAAATAGTGTATTTGATTATGATTTATTGAGCCCACGGGGTTAGCCCAATTGAATGTTATTAATGTTACTGGGTATTTGGCTAGGGTGAGGTGCACTAGTCAATGCCAATGGGTTTACCAGGGATGGCATCCATGAATGTGGGGAAACATCCATTGGGATTCCCTAGAGAGTTTTTCTTGGAAAGAATAAAAATAGGATTTCCTAAAGAGAAATTTTGAGATGCATACAATGTACACCCAATAAAATCAACTCGATAGAGACAAAGCATAAAAGAAGGAAAAATACATATGCTTTTACCTATGTTCCATCATTTTCCCTCCTGCCCCGTGAAAAGTGAAAATATGCTACTCTTAAACTTAAAAGAAAGGATGAAAAAAATAGTGAATTTTGAACGAGTCCTCCTTGTGTAGAAGAAGACTAAAAGTGGGGTGGAAATGCAGCGAGGTTAGAAATGAAACATACTTGGGCACCATTAATGGATTGAAGAGGTAAAACCTTAACTGACAACTCTCTTCAATCTCGTTTTCCCTCCTACCCTATGAAAAGTGAAAATATGCTACTAGTAAACTTAAAAGCAAGGATGAAAAAAATAGTGGATTTTGAACCAGAGATCTAAGTTGTGTGTACTCCTCCTCGTGTGGAAGAAGACTAAAAGTGGGATGTAAATGTAGCAAGGTTAGAAATGAAACATACCTGGCCACCATTATTGGATTGAAGATCCAATGGTGGGGGATCTAAGGTGTGTGTACTCCTCCCTGTGTGGAAGAAGACTAAAAGTGGGGTGGAAATGCAGCTAGGTTAGAAATGAAACATACGTGGGTGTCATTAATGGATTGAAAATCCAATGGTGGGGTTCACTATCAAACATACCTGGGCGCCATTAATGGATTGAAGATCCTATGGTGGGGGATCTGAGGTGTGTGTACTCCTCCCTATGTGGAAGAAGACTAAAAGTGGGGTGGAAATGCAGCGAGGTTAGAAATGAAACATACTTGGGGGCCATTAATGGATTGAAGATCCAATGATGGGGTTCAATATCAGTCTGCTACTGGTAAAACCTTAATTCACAACACTCTTCTGCCCTCTTGCCCTGTGAAAAGTGAAAATATGCTACTCTTAAACTTGAAAGAAAGGATGAAAAAAATAGTGAATTTTGAACCAATCCTCCTTGTGTGGAAGAAGACTAAAAGTGGGGTGGAAATGCAATGAGGTTAGAAATGAAACATACCTGGGCGGCATTAATGGATTGAATATCCAATGGTGGGGTTCAATATTAGTCTGCTACTAGTAAAAACTTAATTCACAACTCTCTTCAATCTCGTTTTCCCTCCCTCCCTGTGAAAAGTGAAAATATGCTACTCGTAAACTTAAAAGCAAGGATGAAAAAAATAGTGAATTTGGAACCAAAGATCTGATGTGTGTGTACTCCTCCCTGTGTGGAAGAAGACTAAAAGTGGGGTGTAAATGCAGTGAGGTTAGAAATGAAACATACCTGGGCACCATTAATGGATTGAAGATCTAATGGTGGGGTTCGATATCAATCTACTACTAGTAAAACCTTAATTCACAACGGTGTAAATGCAGTGAGGTTAGAAATGAAACATACTTGGGCGCCATTAATGGATTGGAGATCAAATGGTGGGGTTCGATATCAATCTACTACTAGTAAAACCTTAATTCACAACTCTCTTCACTGCCCTATGAAAAGTGAAAATATGCTACTAATTTTCCCTCCCTCCTTATGAAAAATGAAAATTTAATTCACAACTCTCTTCAATCTCGTTTTCCCTCTGGCCTCGTGAAAAGTGAAAATATCTACTAGTTTTCCCTCCGCCCTATGAAAAGTGAAAATATACTACTTGTTTTAGAAAGTAAATGAATGTTTGGAATTAGAAGGGCATTGTTACTTCAAAATTAAGGCTGAATTTTTTCAAAAATATTAAAATTTCCCTCCCTAAAAAACAATAAATACAATATTTATAGAGTATAGAGTAGATGTGTAGGTGTAATGTAAGTATGTAATATGGTCTTAGTTAAATAATAATAATCATAATAATAATAATAATAATAAAAGTCAAAAGTATGGGGATGAGTGCAAAAATATAAATGTTGTCAGTTAATAATAAAAATAATAAAATTCAATTTGTTATATTTTGATTTTGTTATTAACTTGTGAATAGGTTTTTTTACAATACCATGAGCCAATACCATGGCTTATCAATACCTCAAGCCCAAAAACCATAACTTATTTCACAACCAAAATATTTTATAACAATATGACAAGATTCTTAGCCATGGATATTCACCTTATTTCACAACCAAAATATTTTATAACAATATGACAAGATTCTTAACCATGGATATTCATTCCCCACTTTACAGTGGATATTATTACCTTGTAAAAAATTGGTTTTGTTATAATACCATGTGCCAATACTATGGTTTATCAATACCACATGCTCTAAAAACATAACTTATTTCACAATCAAAATATTTTATAACAATATGAAAATATTCTTAACCGTGGATATTCATTCTCACTTTACCATGGATATTATTAACTTGGAAATAGACTTTGTTACAATACCATGGGCCAATACCATGGCTTATCAATATCACATGCCAAAAAAAACATAACTTATTTCAAAATCAAAATATTTTATAAAAATATGACAGGATTCTTAATCATGGATATTCACCCCTGCTTTGTCATTGATGTTATGAACTCGTGAATAGGCTTTGTTACAATAGCATGGGCTAATATCATGGCTTATCAATACCACATGCCAAAAAATCATATCTTATTTCACAATCTAAATATTTTATAATAATATGACAAGATTCTTAAGCATCGATATTCACCCCCACTTTCCCATGGATATTATTAACTTGTAAATAGGCTTTGTTACAATACCATGGGCCAATATCATGCCTTATCAATACCACATGCCCAAAAACCATAACTTATTTCACAATACAAATATTTTAATTTAATTTAATTTTATAACATTTTTTATTTGACGCTAGTAGGAAAAGGGTTGTAATTAGTTTTGAGATATATATAAACCCTCTATCCTCACGACTACTAAAATTATTCCCATAGAAATTAAATTAAGGTTTTAATAAAATTAAAAATGAGAATACTTTTGTATTTAAAGATGTGAAATTTATATAATACAAATATTAGTAAGAACCTACATAGATCTATCTTAACTAAGGATCCAAGTGATGATAGCAAGCAAAGTGAAGGGAAGAGAGGGGGAGGGAGATAGTGAAACATATGGAGGGTGGAGAGAGAGAGAGAGAAAGAGAGAGTGAGAGAGTGATGGGGGGAGACAGAGAGAAGGATGTAGGAAGAGAGAGAGGGGAGAGAGAGAAGAAGAGAGTGGGGGAGAGAGATATGGAGTTGGAGGGGTAGAGAGAGATATGGATTTGGAGGGGGAGAGAGAGGGAGGAAAGAACTAAGGCATAGTGAGATAGAGGTGGAGAGAGATGGAGGAAATAACTAAGGCATAGGGAGATAGAGGTGGAGAGAGAGAGGGAGTGACAAGGGATAGATGGATAAATAGAGAGGGAGAGAAGAGAGGAGGGGAGAGAGAGAATAGGTGGGGATAAAGATAGGGAGAGAAGGGAAAGAGAGAGAGGAGGGAGGCACAAAGATGAGGGGGAGAGAGAGAGAGTGATTGGGGGGTGGGACAGAGGGAGGTGAGAGAGAAGGGAGAGAGAGGACTAAGAGAGAGGAGAGAGAGATGAAGTTAGAGGGGGAGAGAGAGGGAAGGAAGAAGAAAGACATAGAGGGAGAAAGTTAGAGAGAGAGAGAGGGAGTGACAAGGGAGCGATGGAGAGAGGAGAGACAAAGGGAAGAGAGATAGATAGAGAGGAAAATGGAGGGAGAGAGAGAGATATATGGAGAGAGAGTGTGTATGTTTGGGGGGTGAGATAGAGAGAGGGAATAAGAAAGAGACACAAAGATGCAAATATAGATAGTATATAGTATTATATAACCAGCCTAGATCCATCTTAACCTGGATCTATCAAGCGCCAAAAAAGAGGTTTTCACATCGAGATATTGGATCCCTCTTGATGCTTTATAGATCTGGGTTAAGATGGATATAGGCTGGCTTAATAAGTTTGTAGTTGTATTTGATAAACTAACACTTTTTTTTTTATGGTGGTGTTTGAAAACAATTTTTCCATATTTGGTGTATTTATCATAATAATAATAATCTAATTTTAATTTAATTTTAAGCTTGCCTTTTTTATGCAATGATTTTGTTGTTAGTTTATAGAGATAGACATGTTATACTTTTGGAATTTGAAAAGGAAACATGTGCTCTTAACCTGGTTGTATTGAAAACATTTAAGCGTAAGAAAGAAACATGCCCTCTTAACTTGGTTGTATTAAAAACATAAGTGTTATCGTATACTAGGTGGGTGCAAACAAGATAGAGTATATGGTAAGTGGATTAAATAGTTAAAAACAAATGTTAGTTAATGAGAAAGTTACAAAAATCTAACAAATAGGCTAGGGTTAGGATATTATTGTGTTGGGACATCTAAAGTTGAAGGTACATTTTATGGAGGTGTAGTTTAAGCCCTTGGGTGTAAGGCACATATTATGGGTATCTTGGACTTTTGGTGTGTGTTAGTGGTGTCAACTAGTGGTGGAGTGTCCAACCAATGAGTAGGCAAAGTTTTTCATTTACAAGGTTGGCATTAATCAAGTATTCTCCCTGTTATCACCCCAAGAAACTCTCCTAGGTTGTAGCTCGGAGATGCCTGGGAACATATAAATTCAACTTATTGTTGCAAATGGATGAATGGAAGGAATGATGCTTGTCCAAGCCAGATAACCACTTCTACTTTGCTTGACTCCAGACATGCGTGAACACCCTCAGACTACAAGGCTTTAGACCACCAACTACTCACATTTTAAGATTGGGTGAATATGGAGAATACTGACCACACCAGCAGATGCACAAGACCATGTGATGGTTGGTTGCAACCAGTTAAGAAGTCTGCAAATCTAATCTCTTAGTACACAGACAGGATGACAGCTCTTTAGCACTAGAAGAAAAGAAACTTGAATAACTCATTCAATGATACATACAAGACTTTAACACAGAGATAGGATGACAGCTACTCTAATGCTAAAAATCAAGAGTTTAGGAATACAGCATATCAGGCACAACTTAGAAGAGAAGAGGGATGAAAAGTGAGCAATTAACAACAAAAGAAGCTTGTATTAGCTGAAAATGAAGACGAGACATTGCAAATATCAAAATAGTTGCAGTCTCCAGAAGTTGAACCTTACATCAAAAGATCAACCATCAACCTTGATTGCATCTTGTTTCTGGGTATATATATAGAGTTTCAATACAAAGGCACTTGGTCATTCTAGGTATGGAGGGGTCATAATTGACCACCAACCACATTTAATTGTCTGATGGAGCTTCTGAGTGTGTTTTCTTACTTTAGTGGATGAATCTGATCTTTTCCTGTGCTCTACTATCCTCTCGGGCAGCTGGAGTGCTTGTATCAATGAGGCCCCATAACTGTTAAATGCAGTTATCTATTCGTGCCTCATCCTTTTCCTCCTCGACCATACTGTTTGTTAAATATGGTAGTTGAGTAGCAACTGCAAATGGGACTGGAGACCGGTCACCTTCATCCTTCGGATGCACAGAACCGTCAAGGGATGTGGACTGTGTGGCAGGCGAACGAGTTGGTTGGAGGAGCAAGATTGGCCATTGGATCGGAAGGATGGACTGCGGGGATCGCTTGACAGGAGCTATTGGGGAAAGTGGGGGCGGAATGAATGAGGGTCGTTGGATCTCAATCGGATAGACCCAACGGTCTTCGGGTGGCGAAAGCGCGTTGTGGTTATCGAGCGAGGACAGAGGACCAGGCAGTAAGCAGTATTGATCGCATCGGCTTAGGACATTGGGTGGTAAAAGGACAACGGTGTGCGATCCCATTCAGAGTGTGACGCGTGGCGGTGGAGGAGAGAGGAAACCACTCTCCATCGCATGTTATCGTCTTGGCACTTCATGGACATGGGGAGAGAGAACGTCGTTCGATCGTGGTGAAGATGATTGGACGATGGGGATTTGATCTCGCAGGTCACTTTATTTGAAGCGACAGGAGATGTTGGATCAGCGGGAAGAGTCAATGGCTGTGATTTAAAGGTGATGATGGCATTATGGAAGCGCAGGGTCATGTGAACACGACTTTATGAGGGTTTAAGCTTTGCACTCAGGGCCTAAGGGAATAGGGGTTTATGTTGGGTTTTTAGAGGAAAAACAGAGGCAGCGGGGGTGAAAGAGAGTAAGCGGAGTAAAGCAGAAGAAGGAAGATGATCGTTGTGAGCTTTCTTTTGAGCATAAACAGTACGACCAAACTTATATTTGGCCTTCAAAAACCATAGTTACAGCAAAGCTAACACTGGCTCCTTCTGGGGTGAGATCCTCCCTGTGAGGTCTCAAGAACTGCAGATCATTGCCTTTCCTGTGAAAACCAGATTAGCAAAATTTCCTAGTGTTCCATTGGGCATGGAGTCTAATTTAGCCTACACTAAAACTGATAAAACAACATATTTACAACTTTAAGGCCTGAAAACCTTAAACAACATAAATTTTCAAAAATCGCCCATTTACTGGGCCATCAAAAACTGTCTCTCCTTCCATACTTTGCAACATGAAAGTATTATTCCCTTGGATCTGAGTGATGACAAAAGTTCCAGCCCACAAAGCATCAAACTTCCCATGGTTACCTTTCTTCTCTTTTAGTGCATCCCACTTAAGAGCCAAGTCTCCAACCTGAAAATTATCTGCTTTTGCCCTCCTATCAAAGGCTTCCTTGATCCTATTTTGATGTGTCGTAGACTTTTCAACCAGTTTCTCTCTGATTTGATGTACCTCTACTAAATCAATGATTCTTTTTGCCATGTCCCCTTCCTCATTCTCCTCTTCTTGCAAGAACTTTGCCACAGGGAGGGTTAACTAAATTGGGAATACAGCCTCAGTGCCATATGCCAACTTGAATGGAGAATTCCCTATGGATTTCTTGGTGGTCACTCTGTCAGCCCACAATGCATATTTGAGCTTAGAATCCCAATTCCTTTTGTTGTCTTCCAACAACTTTTTAATTATCCTTATCAGGCTCTTGTTGGAAGATTCTGCTAAACCATTGCCTTGAGGGCAGTATGAGGTGGAATGAAATAGCTTAATGCCCATTGAGTCACACATGTCCACCAATTATTTTGCCCTGAAGGCTGCTGCATTGTCTGTAATCAATTTATGTGGACAACCAAACCTAGTGAAGATATTCTCTGTTAGGAACTTCATGACCACATGGTGATCAAACTTTCTAGTAGGGATAGCCTCAATCCATTTATTGAAGTAACCAGTGGCCATAATATCCATTTGTGCTGGCCACTGGAATGTGGATTGATTTCTCCAATGAAATCCAAGCTCCACTGTTGAAAAGGACCACTAGCATGTATGGGTTTTAAGGGCAAGGACTTCAATCGTTGCTTCCCTTCAAATATTTGGCACCTGTCACAAGATTTAACAAATGAAAAGACATCAGAAAATAAGGCGGGCCAATAGTACCCAGTCCCGAGGATCTTGTGAGCTGTAGTTTTCCAGTAATGATGTCCTCCACATATGCTGGAATGAAACTGCTGCATAACCTCCATGGATTGTTCTTTGTCCAGACACCTCAAAATAATTCTAGAGGGGTCCCTCCAGTAGAGCAGGTTTTCATGAATGCAATATTTAGCTGCCCTGAGCTTAATAGTTCTGGTTTGGCTTGAACTAAGGCTTGGAGGAACTTCTAGCTTCAACAAGAATTGAGCTATTGCAGAGTACCATTCACAAGAAGATATATTTTCTACCAATGACTGATTTTTCCTTGGTTCAGTTGTTTCCTCTCTTGTTTGACCATCCTTTGAATTTGTGCTTATCAAATTCATGTCTAGCATTCTACAATTTTCTTCAGCCATTAATCTAGTAAGGCCCTGACCTCTGATAAGCTTGGTGGGCTTCAATTCTATGTTAAATTCAATAAGCTTTGCAATCCACTTAGCCCTTCTTCCATCAACATCAGGCTGTGTTAGGACATCTTTTATTGAAGCGGAGGGCACATACACAATTATCTTGGAATGCAGAATGTAAATTTTGAAAGATTTCAAAGATTGTATAAGAGCATATGCTTGTTTCTCAATGATATCATACCTCAGCTCAGCATCCCTTAAGGTTTTGCTGAAAAATGCCACTGGATGCTCTGAGCCTTCCCCATCTGCTTGCAACAAAACTACTGCAAGGGTGTCATCAGAGGCAAACGAAAATATATGGAACTCCTTGCTGTAATTTGGGCTGATTAAAGTAGGAGCTTCCATAATAGATTTCTTAATGGATTCAAAGGATCTTCTTGCTGCATCAGTCCATTTGATCTCTGACCCTTTTTCAACATGGAGGTAATGTTTTTTACAAGTTCTGCAAAATTTGGGATAAACCTCCTTACAAAGTTTATCTTGCCTAGAAAGGACTGGATGTCCTTCTTTGACCTTGGGACAGAGAAGATCTGTATTGATCTTACTCTTTCTAAGTCAATTTTGACACCTGCAGCAGAAACAACATGTCCTAACAACTTGCCATCTTCTAAAGCAAACTGTGACTTTTTAGGATTGACTGAAATCCCAAACCTTCTGCACTTCAAGAACACTTTCTTCAAATTGTGCAAATGGTCTTGATGGCTGTTGGAGTACACTGTTATATCATCAAGGTAGACAAGGACAAATTTATCCTTCTCTCCCACAAATGCTATATCCATAGCTCTCTGAAAGGTGGCTCCAACATTCATCAGCCCAAAAGGCATCTTGGAATACATAAAAGTACCCCAAGGAGTGGTGAATGCAGTCTTTTCTTGGTCATATGGATGTACAAAAACCTGGTTATACCCTGAAAATCCATCCAGGAAAGACATCACTTTGGCTCTTGAGACCTTCTGCAGCAAATGCTCCATCTTAGGCAAAGGATAATTGTCTTTCTCAGAGCATTTGTTTAAGTTCCTGAAATCAACGCAGAGACTGATTTCTCCACTTTTCTTCCTTACCACTACCAAATTGGCTACCCATTTTGAATATTTGAGAGGGACTATGATTTTGGCAGCCATTAACTTCTTGATTTATTTTTCAATCAAAGGGAGGAGTAAAGGATTTATTGGTCTCAGCTTCTTCTTGAAAGGGATGGTGTCTTTCTCTAAGGGAATTTTATGCTGGATGATCTTTTTGTCATAAGTTTTCAGGTCACTATATTCCCAGGTGAAAACATCATTAAATTGCATTACTCAACACTTTGGGCAGCAGATAGATGAGTGGACAAATTTATATATCTTGGATGATCTGGACTCCCTATATTATGCCTATGGACTACATATTGGTCTTCTTTTTGGGCAGCCTTATAAGGCACATCATTCTGGTCAAATAGCTTCTCTAGAGGCACTAGTCCTTTAGGTATTTGATTGTTGGGTAGTTGGACAATGCTATTTTTGCCAATTTTGTTTCTAGGCTGGGACTGCGGACTTTCTTCCAAGGCTTCATTCTCTTGATCAATTTGCATTTTAGAGAATTCATCGATGACTTGCAAAAATCTATTCACTTCATCATCATCTTCAAAAACTTTCCAATGTTGGACATTATCAGGCAAGGATGGTCTATATTTCATCTGAACTTCATAAACTAGTCTGGGAGGCATGGGAGGGATAAACATGCTAGCAGACACAACAAGGGAATCAACAAGCTGATTTTTGACTCTATGGATGTATGAGATGCAAAAACTATCAAAAGAATCTTTAAGTCTCCATACCTCATCTCTATATGCTTTTAGCCTTGGGTGCTTTGATTGAAACGTTTTGTTCACTTGTTGAATAATAAGATCAACATCTCCAAACACCTTTATGTTCTTGATTCTGCTGTCTTTAGCTGCGTTAAGGCCCAATATCAGAGCCTCATACTCTGCTATATTTTTGGTGACTTGGAAAGCCAGCTTAAAAGATAGATGTGTGCTTTCTTCCTTTGGAGACATCAGCACCACCCCTGCTCCTGCAGTTTCCCTTGAATATGCTCCATCAAAGAACATTTCCCAAACATGACTTCCTTCTTCTCTCTCAGCCTGGACTATTGGTTTCTTGAGCTGCAATGAGGCCTTCTAGGATTCTTCAATTTGGAGGATACATGATCCAAAATCGGTATCCACAGCATAGATGGGATGATTAGAGGGATTATTCTCATCACTAATGATGTAGGCCAGCTGTGCTTCTCTATACAATCTCCTGCTTTCTCCTCCAAAGACTGGGACAATGGCATAAGATAAATCATTATGTAATGTCCCACCTAGTCTCTTAATCGACCCTCTGGACAACAACATGCCAAACTTAGGAGGGACATCTACTACCACAATGTCCATAATCATGCTCTTCATGGGCAGCTGAGTTAGGGTAATGGCTAGGTCTTTTATTAATCCTAGGAATTTTACCTTTCTTGAATCGAACGGGAATAAATCATGATATGGTTTGGTGATATCAAGGCCTAACTCTTCCATGACGGCTTTGGGCATCAGATTATGGGTGGCCCCTGTGTCCAGTAGGCAGTTATGGAGGGTTTTGTCATGAATGGTCAAGGAGACATAGAATGATGGGGAGCTATTATCAGCAGGTTGAGTCATTGG
This sequence comes from Pinus taeda, assembly GCA_000404065.3. Classification (NCBI taxonomy): domain Eukaryota; kingdom Viridiplantae; phylum Streptophyta; class Pinopsida; order Pinales; family Pinaceae; genus Pinus; species Pinus taeda. Next base: position 54,521 of record APFE030713363.1, read on the forward strand.
GCTAAGCACAATTGCAAGCTTATCATCTTGCAAATTTACATAGTCATGAGAGGCTTGTGAGGCTTTTAGCCCAAGAGCATCAAGGATAGGTTTTCTAAAAATTTCACTCTTTACAAGTTTTATCAGAGGCACAAATATTTTTAACTTCTAGACTTTTGATTCAAAGCTGAAAGGGGAAGGGGACTTGTTGAGACCTCTTACCTCTTGAGCTGGTGCTTTGAGGATGACTGGATCAGCTGCTGATCTTTTTTGTCTGATATTTTGTTGCTCTGTTGGGACAATAGCTCTTTGGGCAGGATTCTCCTTGACATTGTTTGTTTTTGACCTCATATTATATCTTTGTTGTTCATCAGTCTGCAGAACAACCTCTCTGTCCCACTCTTGACTGGTTTGGTCCTGTAGCAATGATTCTTCGTAGGCAGGCAATGTCAAAAAGGCAGCACTGCCTTTATCTTCCATGCAATGAATCTCATCCTCTTCTTCAAACTGCTCCTCCTCCATGACTACGTTCTGGAAAGGAGCCTTAACTCTTTGTTCTTCATTGGCCTTTTTACCCCTCTGAATGATCTGCAATTGTTCATTTGCTCTTCTGAATGGATTTGGGTTTCTTGGAGCAAATGTGTTTGGAAGCCTTTCCTTACTAGAGCTCTGCTCAACCTTTAGCTTAGATATCTCAACAACCAATGACTCTATCATTCTAGTCATTTTGTCTAATTTAGGTTCTAAAACTGAAGCAGAGGAAGAAGAAGCCTCACCTCTCTGCCTCCTTCTATCAGCATGACCCTTGAGATTTTCTGTAGCCATGATATTAGATTCCACCTCTAGGGATGCATCTTGCATTTTAGCTAGAGTGGCACATCTTCTTTCTCTTAAAAGCAGGCAGAAATTAGAGTCAAAAGCATTGGCATAGGTGAGTTTGGAGGTAGGCTTTACTTCAACGGGTATCTGAATATACATACGATTGAATCTTTTATTGAAATCAGACAATGATTCCCCATTTTCCCTCTTGAGGTTACCAAACTCAGTATGATAATATAACATGTCTTTTTTATCTCCCCAATGCTTCAAAAATACATCATCTAATGCTTCAATGTCAGCAATAGACCTAGGGGTCAATTCTTTGAACCACTTTCTAGCCTATCCATCAAGGCTTTGGACAAATACTCTCATCCACACATCATCCTCACTGATATCTAGGTTATCTGCATAACTATAAAAAGGCTCAAGGTGTTCTTCAGCTGTTACTCCCTCTGTACTAGTAAACTTGGGCATGTATTTCTGACACTCTCCTGCAGGCATGGAATTCAAAGGAATAGGCAAGACTAGGGGTCCATACCTAGCAGCTATGATTCTTTCCTTCTTTGTGGGTGCTTGTTGGCCTACCATGGCTGGGGTAGGTGGAAGGATACAGGCAGTTTGAACGGTAGGGAGAAGTGAAATAGATGATAGAGACAAAGGAATATGATGGACTGTATGGGAGGCTTTCTTTGGACTGAGATCCAAAGGGGAACTTAATGAACAAGGAGCTTTATGAACCTCTGAGGGTATTTCTTCACTAACAATGCTAGGCTCTATATCTTCAAACTGTACATTCTCAGCTATAATCTTCTCTTGCAGAGATACATAAGATTTTTTAGGCTTACCTGATCCTGATGCTCCTTTTTGTGATGTTTTCCTTTGCTTAACAATCTTCTCAAGGTCATGCATCGGGTCAGCTCGTGATTTCTGAGGATTTCTCTGAGTATGCCTCACAAACTGAGCTAGAACTATAATATGGAGTCACCAGTAGGTTGGTCCTCCGGTAGAGTCGCCAGATAGATGATTACAACCATAAATGCATCCAGACTTTGTCTATCATCAAAGTTGGAACTGTGTTGTTCTCCCAGGGAAGCTGAGCTTCAATCTCCTCTCCCCAGCAATGGCGCCAATTATGTTATAACCCCAAGAAACTCTCCTAGGTTGTAGCTTGGACATGCCTAGGAACATATAAATTCAACTTATTGTTGCAAATGGATGAATGGAAGGAATGATGCTTGTCCAAGCCAGATAACCACTTCTACTTTGCTTGACTCCAGACATGTGTGAACACCCTCAAACTACAAGGCTTTAGACCACAAACTACTCACAGTTTAAGATTGGGTGAATACAGAGAATACTGACCACACCAGTAGATGCACAAGACCATGTGATGGCCGGATGCAACCAGTTAAGAAGTCTGCAAATATAATCTCTTAGTACACAGACATGATGACAACTCTCTGGCACTAGAAGAAAAGAAACCTGAATAACTCATTCAATGATACATACAAGACTTTAACACAGAGATAGGATGACAACTACTCCAATGCTAAACATCAAGAGTTCAGGAATACAACATATCAGGCACAACTTAGAAGAGAAGAGGGATGAAAAGTGATCAATTAACAATAAAAGAAGCTTGTATTATCTGAAAATGAAGACAAGACACTGCAAGTATCAAAATAGTTACAGTCTCCAGAAGTTGAACCTTACATCAAAACATCAATCATCAACATTTATTACATCTTGTTTCTGGGTATATATAGAGTTTCAATACAAAGGCACTTGGCCATTCTAGGTATGGAGGGGTCATAATTGACCGCCAACCACATTTAGTTGTCTGATGGAGTTTCTGAGTGCATTTTCTTGCTTTAGTGGATGAATTTGATCTTTTCCTATGCTCTGCTATCCTCTCGGGCAGCTAGAGTGCTTGTATCAATGAGGCCCCATAACTATTAAATGTAGCTATCTGTTCGTGCCTCGTCCTTTTCCTCCTAAACCATACTGTTTGTTAAATATGGTGGTTGAGGAGCAACTGCAAATGGTACTGGAGACCGGTCACCTTCATCCTTCGGATACACGTAACAGTCAAGGGACGTGGACTGCGTGGCGGGCGGACGAGTTGGTCGGAGGAGCAAGATTAGCCGTTGAATCAGAAGGATGGACGGTGGGGATGGCTTGGTGGGAGCTATTGGGGAAATCGGGGGTGGAATGAACGGGGGCCATTGGATCTTAATCAGCCAGATCCAATGGTCATCGGGCGGTGGAAGCGCACGGTGGTTTTCGGGCGAGGACGGAGGACCGGGCAGTAAGTGGTATTGATCGCACCGGCTTAGGATGTTGGGCGGTAAAAGGACAACGGTGCGCGATCCCATTCAGAGTGTGATGCGTGGCGACGAAGGAGAGAGGAAACCACTCTCCATCGCGTGTTATCATCCCGACACTTCATGGACACGTGGAGAGCAAACGCCGTCTGATCATGGCGGAGATGATCGGACGGTGGGGATTTGATAGCGCGGGTCACTTTATTTGACGCGACAGGAGCCGTTGGATCAACGGGAAGAGTCAACAGCTGTGATTTAAAGGTGATGATGGGGTTATGGAAGCGCAGGGTCATGCGAACACGACTTTATGAGGGTTTAAGCTTTGCGCTCGAGGCCTAAGGGAATAGGGGTTTATGTTGGGTTTTTAGAGGAAAAACGGAGGCAGCAGGGGTGAAAGAGAGTAAGCGGAGTAAAGGAGAAGAAGGAAGATGACCATTGTGAGCTTTCTTTTGAGCATAAAAAATATGGCCAAGCTCATATTTGGCCTTCAAAAACCACAATTATAGTAGAGCTAACACTCCCACTCTACCCAACTCTAAGATGAGGAGTGTGCATAATGGACTTATTATTGTAACAAATTGAAAATATTTGATTATCTTTAAGTTCAAGGGCTTGAAGTAGCCGCCTCAACCTACAAATCTTTAAAAGAACTATGTGTTTTTCAATTAAACCCTTGTGGTCAAGGAGCTGTAAAAGAGGAAGGCCTTATGGCTATTTTTAAGGGGTTGTAATGACCCTCATCTTGTGGTAAATATGTAGATACGATGCTAATGGTCTTAATCTTAGTACATTCACGTATATAATGTAAATATTTTCCTATCACCTTGCATTGTGTAAATATGATAAATATTTTGTGGTTACCTTGATGTACATGTTGAAGTTCCGCTTGCATGATTATGGGAAACACTTCTCAGTTATCCTTGTGTACATGGGTAAGATCATAATTACTCTATGCGATTTAAACACCTAGTAATATTTTTACACTGAACACTATACAATAAACTTAACCCTAATATCTTAGTGAAGAACAAGTAACTAACTAGACTCTGGAAGGGTTTTTGGATTGACTATTAGTGAAACTCATTGCAGTTAGGTGTGCCAATGTGTGGTAAGTGTTAGTGAGTGCTACGAAAAGACAAGGGAGCACTAGGTCAAAATGCATGGAAATGAATGAATAAGAGTGTGTGACAGGGAGTGTCAATGAGTTCCAGGTGTGGTAAGAGGGGAGTGACATGGTATGCTAAGTAGTGCTAATTCATTCTAGCGTGTGAGAGCGACATGAAACCAATATGTGCTAGATGCCAAGGTGTGCCAAATAGTGCTAAGAAGTGTTAGGGAGCGTTAGGGAAACACAAGGGAGCACTAGGTGAAAATAATGCATGCAAGTGAAAGATTAAGAGTTTGTGACAGGAAGTGTTAGTGATTTCAGGGTGTGCTAAGGAGGGAGTGACAAGGTATGATAGGCAGTGCTAAGGCATTCTAGACACCAGGGAAACATGATAAGATGTGGTAGGTGCTAAGGTGTGCCAATGCATGCCAGGGAGAGTTATGGAGTGTCAGGGAAAAACAAGGGAGCACTAGTTTCAAATGCATGGCAATGAATGAATAAGAGTGTGTGACAAGGATTGTCAACGAATCCTAGGTGTGCTAAGGAGGGAGTGACAAGGTATGCTAGGTAGTTCCAAGGAATGCTAGAGTGCCAGGGTGACATGCCAAGATGTGCCAAGTATTAGGGTCTGCCAATGTGTGTCAGGGAGTGCCATGAGAACACAAGGGAGAACTATTTCAAATTGCATAGAAATGAATAGATAAGAGTGTGTGATAAGGAGTGTTAGAAAGTTCCAATTGTGTTAAGGAGGGAGTGACAAGGGTATATGCTAGGCAGTGCCAAGGAATGCTAGAGTGTGAGGGCATGTTAGGGAGTGGTAGGGTCTGTTAGGGAGTGGAAAATCATGCCAAGGAATGCAGGGGATGATAATGTGTGCCATGTAGTGCCAATGGATTGTTATACGTGCCAGATGTTATGGCATGTGAAGATGTAAACTATGTTGCTTAGTTGTTTTATGGGCACTGTTGGATGCGAGCCTTGTCTTGGTAACTTGTTAAGTGGGATGAGTGAATATTGGACATGAGAAGCCTAAGATGATTTATATTCCATTAGGGGAACAAGGCATAGTCTAGTTGTAGTAAATGTAACTTGGTAAAGTTGTTGTAGTCGAGGCAAGACTTGGTTGGGTTCCTAAGTCTAAAAGAAAATAAGGGTAGTTATGAGGGAATGATAATTAAGGAGTGCCATGGCATGCCAACAAATAAAAAGGCATGATGACATATGCCAGATAGTGTCAATGCATGTCAAGGAGTGTTTGAGAGTGCCATGGAATCATAAGGGAGAACTAGGTCAAAGTGCATAGAAATGAATGAATAAGAGATTATGCCAAGGAGTGTTAATGAATTCTAGGTGTCCCATGGATGAAGTGCGTTAGGAGAATTTCATATTAGGACTTGTATGAGGAAAGCCTGTGATTGTGATAAGAGGATGGAAAAAGCAATTTGAGACAAAGGGAGACTTTGGTCTAGGCACAACACTATTTTTTCAATGACTTGGTTGGGTTCCCAAATCACAAAAAAAGTAAGGTTATCTATGAGGGCATGAAAACTAGGGAGTGCCAAGGTGTGCAGGGAATTTCAGGAAGTGCTAACACATGTTAAAGTTACAAGGAATGTTAGGCATGTCGAGACATGCCAAGTGCTAGGGCATGAAAATGTGTGCTAGGTTCTAGGATGTGGCGCCAATACATGCTAGGGATTGCCAAGGAAACACAAGGGAGGACTCGTTTCAATTACATGTAAATGAATGAATGTGTGTGTGTGATAGAGATTATTAACAAGTTATAGGTGTGCTAAGGAGGGAGTGACAATGTATGATAAGTAGTGCCAATAGATGATAGAGTGCTGGGAAATCCTACTAAGATGTGACAAGTGCCATGGTGTGCCAATGTGTGCCAAGGAGTGTTAGGGAAACACAAGGGAGCACTAGGTCATAATGCATGGAAATGAAGGAATAAGAGCGTGTGGCATGGAGTGCTAGTGAGTTCCAAGTGTGTTAAGGAGAAGTTACAAGGCATGTTTGGCAATTCTAAGGAATGTTAGAGTTCTAGGGTGACATGCGGCCAAGATGTGCCAACGCGTGTAAGGAAGTGTTAACTGGGAGTGCCAGGTAATCACAAGGGATAACTATGTCAAAATGAATTGAAATGAACAAATAAGAGTTCGTGATTAGAAGTTGCAGTGAGTTCTAGGTGTGCTAAGGACAAATTGACAAGATATGCTAGGCAGTGTTAAGGCATGCTAGAGGCTAGGGTGACATGCCAAGATGTCATAGGTGCTAGGGTGTAACAACACGTGTCAAGGAGTGATAAGGAGTGCTAGGGAAACACAAGCGAGAACTAAGTAAAAATTCATGGAAATGAATGAATAAGAGTTTGTGACTAAGAGTGTCAGCTATGTCTAGGTGTGCTAAGGAGAGAGTGACAAGGTATACTATGTAGTGCCAAGGAATGCTAGAGCATTAAGGTAGTAGGCCAAGATGTGTCAGGTGCTAGGGTGAGCTAGGGAGTGTTAGGGGTGTCAAGGAAACATAAGGAAGCACTAGTTCAAAATGCATGGAAATTAACGAATAAGAGTGTGTGAGAGGGAGTTTCAATGAGTTCTAGGTGTGTTAAGGAGGGAGTGACAAGATTATATGCTAGGAAATGCCAAGGTATACTAAACTACAAAGGCATGTCAGGAAGTGCCACAGTGTGCTAGGGAGTGTCAAAGCATGCCAAGGAATGTAGGGGATGTTAATACATGCCACATAGTGCCAAGGCATTCTAAGACATGTCAGGTGTTATGGCATGTCAATATGTAAATTGTGTTGCTTAATTGTTTTACACCAAGGTTGGATGTGATGAGCCCTGTCTTGGTAACTTGTTAAGTAGGATGAGTGAGATTGTACATGAGTACCCTAAGATGAGTTACAAGTAGTTCTTAGGTGAACAAGGCATATGTTGAATTTCCATGACACATGAGAATCCGGGTTTGGCCTTAGAATTTTTTTATGTGAACACACTCAAGTGCCACAACACATCTAATATGTAGAACGAAATCTACCATGAAAGAAAAAGCAATGGATTGAATGCACATAGCTTAGGGTTTGCACATCTTCATATGTTAATTCTTACTATTGTGCTATACATTAGCCATTTATATGTGTGGCATAAGACTCCTCTGGAGATTTCTATCCAATAGAAACATCTCTGTGGTAAAAGGTGTACAGTCAGAGGTTGCTCCATCAAAAATAGCAACCAAAATGGACCTTACTGTGCACAAAAATGAAGAATTAAGAATATTGTTATCTATGAGTGCTGATGTTGAGGTATGGGACAAAATTACACAGGCAACAAACCTTTTTGTTCAACCAATCAAGATCCAAAAAGGAAAATGTGTGATTATATATACATGTCTGATAGTATTTGGAGAAATTCCAACCTAACCCACAGATGTTTTGACATTTTTCTGGAGCTGACCTATAATTGTTCCTAAATTTAATAAACATGTAAAATAGGACTGACTTTTCAATACAAAATATAAATTTATAGGAACATGGCCAAATTGTGAAAGTGTAAAAATTGGTAATGGTTTAAAGGGACCGATCCCTTTGAAAAGTATTAAATGTGGTAATGAAGGTTGAGCCTCATTCTAGAACCCCTTTGGGCATCCATCTTAGGAATTGGTGTAGGATGCAACACTTCAAAATAGTTTTTGTAGCAGTGATGTCAACACTTGTATAGTGACATGGGGTTGGAGTTGGCCTGTCAAAGCTCATTGGTCTACTTTGGAACTTCTCTAGGGTGACACCTGTTAGTGTCAGTCTTTGAATCCTTCCTCAAATATTCAAATATGCTCTTATAAAGTGGTATTAGGGTGTCAAGGTCAAATTTTGTCATTTCAGTGAGTTTTCAAGTAAAATTTGGTCACTAGGTATTAGGTCTAGGGTTTGTTTTCACTCCTTCCAAAGTTTTCCAAGTGTCGGTCCATGTCACCATTCATCTGAGTGTACCATCATTTAGAGATTTGTCATCATTAATTCATGTTCCAATGGGTCATTTTACACCTCGTTTGTGCTTCAGTTGTGCTCAGGTAAGACTCATTCTCCTCTCCTAGGGTTTTTGCTTCTGAGCAAGGAAAAATGAATTTGGAAAAAGTGAGAGAGGTTTTCATCCAAAATAGGCCAAGAAAGAAAAAAATCCTTCACTTTTTACACAAGTGTCATGGTTTTAGAGAAATGTCAAAAATATAGTTTCCTCGAGAGGATTGCCACACCTCTGGAGTGACCTTGGTAAAATCAATATTTCTCCTAGCCTGGTTGGCCAAATGACTTACTTGATGCATCAAATGATAACTAGACACACATAGCTTTCCAATGAGGTATCATGGGCTCAATTTGGAGTTTAGGAACGCCTACCAAAGTTGACTGCAACGACACTCTGCATTTAGGAAGCCTAATTTTTCACATTTTTACCAGTCTTGGGAGATTTGACTTTTGATAGGGCAAATGAACTAAAAAGTAAAAAATGAAAGATGTTTTGGAAAATAGACTCAATAATGTTTCCAACGAGCTATCTCGCGCCCAATTTGGACTCTAGGAAGGCCTCCAAAAGTGGTCTATAAAAAGGCATTGCGCACCTGTCAGCTGGTGCTACGCATTAAATTAGCGTTGCGCACTTGTTGGGTTCTGCTAATGTAAAATTATACTGGCACTGCACACCTGTTGGGGAAGGAAAGAAAACTTCAAATTTGTCATCAAAACACCTCCAGATCTCTTTAATGATTCTTCCAAGTAACTACAATCATCCACCTTGCTGAAGAAGATTTGTTGCTTGGTTTATTGAGTTGTGTGGTCTCATCTAAAGCAAACCCTAGTTGTCTTTGAATTTCTTCTCAAAACCCTAAACTGATCACTAAATCACTTCTCATAAGTTGTAAAACATCTATTTTTTCTCTCCTATTCCATTTTTCACCTACTTTCCTAAGTCCCCTCCCCTATCCCTAATTCATTAGAGCTCATTTCCCAAAACCTTACCCTCCATATAAAACCCTAGCCCTATACACTAGTCCCAAACCCTAACTCCCAAATACTACATCTTCACTACTCCTACTTCCCTATAAAACCCTTATCCTACATTCTAAAACCCTATTCACTCCCCTCATTCCCCTCATTCCCTAAAACCTCAAAACCTCCACTCCCTCAAGCACTCACCATCCCCATACACCTCACTCATCTTATCTTCTGAAATCTCTTCATACTCATCTTGTCCCCACCTCATCCCTTCATTCCTTATCAGCTACTACATCATTAAAACCTATGGAGAGGGACCTCAGATATTTTCATCAGTGCCTCAGGAGGAAGGAGGACCTTCATGACAACAAGAGGTCAAAGAGACTGAGACCATAGGAGTGCCAATGTTTGTCACTTATGAGAGAGGCATAAGGAGTCTTTTTGATGCTGCCAGGTGAGTACTATCTCCACTAGGGGAGGGGTCTCGCCTTCTTCACCAGATCACAAGAAAATGCTATCTCCATCAAGGGTGGAAAGGGCTTTTCCTTCTTCTCCAGCTATACAGGTTGGTCAATAGTCAAAGAGTAGAGAAAAAGGGAAACAAAAGATGCATGAGGACGACCCTACTGAAGGGCAAGAGAAAGATTTTGTTTTGGTTGATCATGAGGACATTGACTTGGGTTCTTAAGGCTCAAGGATTAAAGACATGATTATCAAAGAGAAGGAGGCTGAAATACAAGCCTTATCAGTTAACCTTTAAAGAGATAAATGGATCATTAGCTACCTTGAGCAAGAAAACAAGCAGCTTACCGACAAACAAGACCTCATGGAGTTGCAAATCATCAAAGAAAACCGGCAAAGGGCTAAGAAGGCAAAGGTCAAGTTGACCTCCATTGAGCAAGAGATAGAGAATTACTGGGAGTCTTGGTTGGAGAAGGTGAACATTCACTTGGATAGGTTGCTTGAGAAGGCAAACAAAGAGAAGAAAATGCTTTGTCACTTAGCCTATCACTACCAAACCCAGAACAAGATCTGTAATGCAAGGATAAAGAGGCGAAAAGCTAAGTTAAGGAGAGCCTTCAAGAGCAAGAAAGAACATGATAAACTCAAAATCTTGGCTGAAGCATCATTGGCCCAACAAAGCACCTAACAAGGGTCCCTCATGCTAAATTTCAGGAAATTTTGAGCAATTTTTGTCATTTTTGAATTTTGGAATTTGAAAAACAAGTTTTTCCAATAGGTGCGCAGTGCTAGTGGACCTCCATTTGCAAAATGGCTTACATTTTTGGAATCAACATGGAAAAATATGAAATCCCAGAAATATTGAGAAATCTTGGATAAGGTCTTGGCCTCCGAAAGGGCAATAAACACCTAAAAAGTGCCCTCTCTGCCACTTTTTTGCCAAACAGGAAGCAGCCTTGGGAGAATCAACTTTTGGAGGGGCAAATGAACTCCAAATCAGAAAAATGAAATTGTTCCAGAAACTAGACAGGTAGGGCTTTCCAAAAAGCCAACTTGCACCTAATTTGGACACCAAGAAGGCCTCCAAAACGGGCCCTGAAATGGCACTACGCATTAAATTTTTGGCACTGGGCATTAAACTGATTTTGCCAGTTTTGCTTAAATTTCCAGATTTTTCCTAGTTTTCCTGGAAATTGACTTTTTCATCTTTCCTTGGTAAATGTATGCATGATAAATGATGTATTTGTTGTGAATATGGATGAAAAAAATCTCATAGGGTAGATACATCAAGTTTCAAGTGGTTTTGATCATGAATGAATTGGTTTCCTAAGTTTTAGAGGCAAGCTGTTCCACTGCCTACTTTTGTGTTCCTAGTTTAGATATGGTTGAAACTACCACTCTTCTTATGGATTCAACCCCTGATAGCTAGCATGAATGGTTTGATGCCTATATATTCATTTTTAAAGGTTGGACTCTTGTGGAAGCTCTGAACTCTATTGTATATCTCTACAACAGTTTGGCAAGGAATAAAACTAGGTTTCACAGCTATTTTTGTGGGATTCTTGTGACAGTGAGTTCATGTATTGTTTCTTCTTTGTAATGAGTTTTTATTATGTTTTATATGTATCCAAATCTATCTTTATCTTCTAAAACTAAATGAATCAAGCTGAATAGACAAAATACATTGTTGTGCTTTGTCTTGGGAATGCATTTGGTTTTCAATGTTTTCAACTGTTTGAAGAGGACTCATAGTTTCTTTACGCCCTCCTCAACCCCTCAACTATCTTAAACTACCATATCAAATCCATTTCTAGTACATAAACCCTTGTCTACCTTGCTCCATAGAACATGACTGTATCCCTGAGTTGATTTCCCGGACCCAATCTTCCTTCTCCAATTGATCCAGCAACCAACCATAAAAAATCAAACAAAATCCGTTTGAGCTACTATACCTAGCCTAAAATCCAAATTTGACAAAGTCATCTCCATCGAGATTGACAAGGAGAGAGCCCTATACCGACTTAGTAGGTCTAGCTACTAGGTTAAGCGTGGTTTGTGGTTACCCTAGGCTTGCCTCCCTTCAGCCTAAGGTTGATCTAGGCTCTAACATAGTGGTGACCATACCGGGGAATGTAGTTTTATGTTCCTCAACAAAATGTATCAAGCTCAGATCTGATTGTTGATGGTGGACAACGATCAGACATCGGAAGGCTGAAATCATTAGCCTAGCAACTCCAAATCAGTTTCAAGATCAGATCCAAGGACTCCACTGGAGGATGAACCCGACCAGCAGAAACATGAAAGGACAATATGGAAAGATCAGGTATTCAAGTTGGAATTTCATCCAAGAAATTATTTTCTTTGTTATAAATTATTTCTTCTCTTTTCTTGAGAATGTCAAGAAGGATTTACAAAGTATATTATATTTGAGAGAAGATCCTAGACCTGCATTTGATTCCTTCCCTTTGAAGATTGTGAATACAAAATGTTCATATGCCTTTGATCTTGATTAAGACCTTTCTTCTGAATCTTATGATGACCATCTTCAAACTGATGAGCCTCAAGAGACCAAGACTGATTCTACACCTTCTGTGCATATTCCTATAACTTGTAAAATTCCAAATCGATACAAGCCTCTGATTTTACCTCCTATATCCCATGCTTTCCCTAAAAATCATGATCTATATCTACCAAGATTTGATGGTGACTGCGACAACATCACTGTCAAGAGACATGTATTGAATTTTGAGTCTTTACTTGACCTTTTTGAAGTTGATGAAGAGGATGTCAGTGTTAGGTTTTTTTCTCTTTCTTTGAAAGGCAAAGTCAAGAGTTGGTTCAAAACCCTGCCTGATGTGAGCATCTTAGATTTCTAGTAGTTCATCAAAGTTTTCCTCTACAAGTGGGTGATCAGACATAACCCTTTCTTGATTCTAGAAGAATATAACCACCTGAAAAGACTGCCAAGGGAGACAATACAACAATTTTCTGCCAGATTTAACAAAGTTTATTGTTCGATGTCGGTTAATATAAGACCTCCTCCTAGATCCGCTCTCTTGCACTACCCGGAAGCCTTTGATCCAGAAATGGAGTTTTAGCTGAGGGAAAGGAACCTTGCAACACTTGAGGAGATGCAAAACAGGGCAATAGATGTAGAGGCTAATCTGCTGATCAGAAGGTCAAAGTTGAAGGAAGAAGAGAGGAAGAACGTAGATCTAGAGGAATCGACATCTTTAGAGACAAAGCTCGACATTTTGGTGAGTGCAGTGGAAGAGTTGATGCAAAATATCACCGCAAGGAATGAGTATGATGTTCAAGACCATGGCTCGCTGATTGAAGAGGAACAAGTGGCCGATCTAAAATATTTTCTTTCTTATCCCAATTGTCATATATATGATAATGATTGTTTTATAGATCATCTTGGAGAAGAGAGATCTGTTGATATGACATGTATGCTTGATGATGTGTTTTATACTGACGATTTGCCTCAGTTTGATCAGTATGATGACGATTATGTTCTCCAAACTGAAGCTAGTCTTGCAAACAAATCAGCGACTAGTTTGCGGAAGGAGGAAGTTCATTTTCAACAGCTCGAATACAGTGATCAACCATCACATATCATCTATGGAAGTGAGGAGGAAAGTGCAACAAATGTTGAAGTAAGTGAAGGATCTTTGCCTTTTTCTTTTACTTCATTTCAGTTCATCAGAGACAACTTTCATGCAATCCGAAATCAACGGCCGATAAGTTTTGATTTGGAGCATCTGGAGGGCAAAGAAATCCTTGTTTAAGAGTTCTCATATCCAGATTTGTAGCTTCTGAATGCCATTTATTGTCAGGTTGTAGATGAAGACTTGGAAGCTGGAACATATGATCAAATGATGCAAGATGATTTCGTACCATTCTATTTTGAATCATTTTAGTTTTTGAAGGGAAATTTGCATAGTATATCTTCAAATGAGAAACCTGTAGAAAATCATGCGATCTCATTAGAGCCAATAGAAAATGGGTTGCAACAACCTTTTCAAGTTTTTCACGATCCAATAGCTGATGTGTTGGATGATGTCTACAGTCAAAGCCCCTCTCCATTAGCTACCCGTGAGCTTGAAACAAGTATTGATACAAACTTGATCTGGCAGCCGGTTTCTTTGTCATTTTCAGCAGGAGTCTCATCGCAAAGCTTAGATGAAAGTTTGCATTCATGGTATGAGGAGAAGAAAAGTAATCCATTGGATGAGCTAAGTCCCAGTGCACATGAATTTCAAGATCCTTATGTAGTATTTTTGGAGTCAGATAGAGAATCCATATTATTCAATGGATCTGTTTACAAGTTTTCATGGAAGTTGCCTTTCAGTAGTTCTCTCTTGTTGTTCATAAGAAAGTGCTTGTGGAGAATTCAAACAACAACTAGAATGCTAACTTGGTTGCATTGGTTGTTTCATTTCACATGATCAGGTGATGAATGGAACAGTTAGAGTAGGTTTTATTTAATAAGCTCCATTTTGAGTATTTTTCTAGTTTGTCAGTTGCGTTTTAGTATTGAGTCAGTTTTTAGTTGAGTAAAAGTCAGTTTGTGTCATCAAGTCGTCAGTTTTTAGTCATGCATTTCAGTTTGAGTTTTTGACTCCATTGCCCAATGGATAAGGTTACTAGGTCTACGGTGTTCTTGGCACCTCCAAGGAGCTACCATCCCCATTGGAGCCAATGTTAGTGTTAGTCTTTGAATCCTTCCTCCAATGATCAAATTTGCTCTTATAAAGTGGTATTAGGGTGTCAAGGTCAAATTTTGTCATTTTAGTGAGATTTCAAGTAAAATTTGGTCACTAGGTATTAGGTCTAGGGTTTGTTTTCACTCCTTCCAAAGTTTTCCAAGTGTCGGTCCATGTCACCATTCAGCTGAGTATACCATCATTTAGAGAGTTGTGATCATTAATTCATGTTCCAATGGGTCATTTTACACCTTGTTTGCGCTTCAGTTGTGCTCAGGTAAGGCTCATTCCCCTCTCCTAGGTTTTGGCTTCTAAGCAAGGAAAAATGAATTTGGCAAAAGTGAGAGAGGTTTTTGTCCACAATACACCAAGAAATAAAAAACTCATTCACTTTTTACACAGGTGTCATGGTTTTAGAGACATGTCAAAAATATAGTTGCCTCGAGAGGATTGCTGTAGCTCTGGAGGGACCTTGGAAAAATCAAGATTTCTCCTAGCCTAGTTGGACAAATGACTTACTGGATGCATAAAATGATAACTAGACACAAAGAGCTTTCTAATTAGCTATCATGAGCTCAATTTGAAGTTGAGGAAGACCTACCAAAGTTGACTGCAACATCACTCTGCATTTATGCATCCTCATTTTGCACATTTTGACCAGTCTTTGGAGATTTGACCTTTTACAGGGAAAATGAACTCCAAAGTGAAAAATGCAAGATGTTTTGGAAAGTAGACTCAATAATCTTTCCAACGAGCTATCCCGATCCCAATTTGGACTCTGGGAAGGCCTCCAAAAGTGGTCTGCCAAAAAGCGTTGTGCACCTGTCAGCTGGCACTGCACATTAAATTGGCGCTACACACTTGTTGGGTTCTGCCAATGTAAAATTACACTAGTGCTGCACATTAAATTGGCACTATGCACCTGTTGGGGAAGGCCAAAAAACTTCTAATTTGTCATCAAAACACCTCCAGAGCTCTTTAATGATTCTTCCAAGTAAGTACAGTCATCCACCTTGTTGAAGAAGATTTGTTGCTTGGTTTATTGAGTTGTGTGGTCTCATCTAAAGCAAACCCTAGTTGTCTTTGAATTTATTCTCAAAACCCTCAACTGATCACTGAATCACCTCTCATAAGTTGTAAAACATCTATTGTTGCTCTCCTATTCCATTTTTCACCTACTTTCTTAAGTCCCCTCCCCTATCCCTAATTCATTAGAGCTCATTTCCCAAAACCCTACCCTCCATATAAAACCCTAGCCCTATACACTATTACCAAACCCTAACTCCCAAATACTACATCTTCACTACTCCTACTTCCCTATCAAACCCTTATCCTACATTCTAAAACCCTATTCACTCCCCTCATTCCCTAAAACCTCAAAACCTTCACTCCCTCAAACAGTCACCATCCCCATACATCTCACTCATCTTATCTTTTAAAATCCCTTCATACTCATCTTGTCCCCACCTCATCCCTTCATTCCTCATTAGCTACTACATCATTAAAACCTATGGAGAGGGACCTTAGATATTTTCATCAGTGCCTCAGGAGGAAGGAGGAACTTCAGGACAACAGGAGGTCAAAGAGACTGAGACCATAGGAGTGCTAGTGTTTGTCACTTATGAGAGAGGCACAAGGGGTATTTTTGTTGCTGCCAGGCAAGTACTATCTCCACCAGGGGAGGGGTCTCGCCTTCTTCACCAAATCACAGGAAAATGTTGGCATTATGACACAGGATTGGTTCTATGGCACATGTGTTGTCCTTGATGGCAACTCTCTCAAATATCAGATCACAAGTTCAGGCACTCAAAGAATGAAGAAAATAAGATATCTGCAGGTTTCTGTACACAATGTTGCGGTCCTCGGCTGGTTCTGCAGGTGCCCTGTTGAAAAAATGCGGACATGTTCACAGATGTTCTGAACAAAAGGTGCAAACCTAATGTGCACAGACTTTCATGGAGAGAAAAACGCGCACACGTGGGAAATCTTATGGTTGGTCAATGGTATTTAGTTCGACGTTTTTGATCCTATGGTTTTGGTCCGTGGTTTTACATCTAAAGTATTGAACCCAGGTTTTGGGTCACTAGTATTGGATTCCTATGGTTTTGATCCATGGTTTTGAGTAAGGCCTAGACTATAAAAAGGAAAGGAGATCATTTGGCTGATAACAAGGGAGTTGAATATCTTAAGAAGAACAAGATCTGAAATTCTGGTGATCTGTTGGTGAGTTATAGCTGGACCTAAATCAAGGAGAGACCTGAGCATTAGAAGAAAATTCTATTGATGGGTCGAGATCTCTGTGGCACATGGTCATATCTGTGAATCTGACAGTTAGGGGTATATTTGAGGACTGATAAATCGTCTATACTCGGAGGTCCGCAGGTGAGACACAACACATGTGCAGAGGTGCGCAGACCATAGACAGCTCAGCTGCAAAGGTGCGAAAGGTTGATAGAGCACAAGTGCAGAGGTGCGCAGGCAAGACATAGCTCAGGTGCAGAGGTGCGCAGGTTTGACACAACAAAAGCGCAGATATCCGCAGGTTTCTATTGGTGAAGTTGCAGACTTTTCTTGAAATATATTTTAGCTGCTTTTGTCTATTGCTGCAACGTTTTGGGCTTAGAATTGGTGTTGTTTTCTGGTTACTGCATTCTGAGAAGTTATTGGTTGATTCAGTAGTTGTTTGTGGAAAGGAGACCGATTGATGCACATATAATTGATGTTTGTTTGATGTTCATGGATCCAGTATGAAAATGTATGAAATGTGGTCCCTGGAAGATTGTAGAGTTCAGTAGGCCGGCGCCTACGTACTAGTATCTCAGCTAGTACAAGAGCTAAGGGGGTTGTAGCTCCCTTCCAGGAGAAGTTGGAAAACGAGAGAGGGTTGTAGCTCTCTGCAGGTTGTAGCCTGCATACTGGTAAAGGACTGCACCAGTACAGAATCATTGTAAAAAGAAGTTTCTAATTGAAAGAAGATAGAGACATATTGCAGCAGGTGGTTTTGACCCACATTGGGTTTCCACCTTACATCTTGTGTTGTTTGGTGTGACTGTCTACTTTTGTGTTCCTGTTCATTATTATATGGTTCTAACATACAGATTAATGACCAACATCTGAAGAATAATTTAAATTATAAGTCTGGAAGGTATATATAGTCAGATCTACAAATGTTTGTATAAATTGGAAAGAATTTAATAATAATGATTCACCCCCCCTCTCAGTATTATTTCCAACAATTGGTATCAGAGTAGGTCCTTCAGGAAAAGCTTGATCGCTTGAAGGAAGATCTATCATCATGAGCTACTACGAAGAGGAAGCATCTATCAGGCCACCAATTTTTGATGGGAGCAACTTCGTCTATTGGAAGGTAGGAATCACTACCTATCTTCAATCTCTTGGTACAGAAGTTTGGGATATTGTGGAAACAGGATACACATTTCCATCAACAACTCCTACAGATGCAGTTGGTAAGAAGCGGTATGAAACAAATGCAAAAGTTGTCAATACTCTATTAGGAAGTCTATCTCAATCAGAATTCGTCAAGGTTATGCAGCTAAAAAGCGCAAAAGAAATATGGGACAAGATCGTTCTAAGCTATGAAGGAGATGAACAGGTAAAACGAGCAAATTACAAACTCTTAGAATTAATATGAAAGTCTCAGAATGCATAATGATGAAAGTGTGGCTAGCTATTTCCTATGTATAGATGAGATTGTGAATTTTATGAAAAACTTGGGTGAAGAGATAAAAGAAGTTATTGTGGTTGAAAAGGTTCTAAGATCCTTGTCTCCCAAGTTTGACTCAAAAGTTTCTGCCATAGAAGAAAAGCAGAATCTACAGAACCTTACCATGTCACAACTGCACGGAATTCTAACTGCCTACGAAATGAGAAAAGGAGGACCATCAGACATGAGAGAAGCTACATTCAAGGCTTCAGGAAAAGGAGATTATTATGAGTCAGGACATATGTCAGAAGAAGAGGAAGAATAAAATTTTGTCAAGAACCTTCAATGGGGAACCAGAAGATTCAAAGGTAAGCTTCCTTTCAAATGCTTTGCTTGTGGAAGAGTCGGTCATTATGCTACAAAAAGTTCTCATAAAGATAAACTGGACAAAGGTAAGGAACCTGTTAGATGGAACAGAAAATAGAATTTAAATAAGAAGAGCTATTACACGCATGAAGACAGTGATGGATTGTCAAATAGTGATGAAGATGAACAAGGTAATGATAATAGACTTTTGATGGCTTTTGAAGATGATGATTTCTTGGATGATATAAATGAAGAAGGTCTTTATGAAGAAATATCTAGACTAAATGTGTGTTTAGAGGAAAAGAATATGATTATAGATACTCTAACATTCCAACTTGCTGAAAAATATAAACACAATGAAGAGTTAGAATGTGAAATTGTGAGACTTAGAAAAGAAATTGAGAAAACAAAAGCCCTTAATCTCAGATTTGCTAAAGCATCTGAAACCTTAGATGAGATTATCAAAGTGCAACGTTCTCCTCTAATCAAGACAGGTCTCATGTATTTTGAAGAAGCATCTCAAGCTCAGAAGCAAGTGTAGAAGCCATCCACCTCCAAAAGTTATCTTGATGCAGCAAGGAGAAGTGAACAAGTTGACAATCGAGAGCAAAAGCATAATGCAAATCACCAAGTAAATCGGGGGCAATCTACTTCAAGGATGAACAGAAGCTTCAATCGACCATAGGTAAGTCATTCTGGCCTAATAATGGATGTCAATGGAAACTACAGTCATATGGTTGGTAGATTTCTTCAATGGCCAATGTTTCTCTTGGCATAACTTTGGTCATAAAGCTGCTCAATATGTTTCCTATAAGACTATCATGATTAGGGAAGCTCAAAAACAAAGGAGTATGACAGGAATCATGAAAAGAACCTACAATAACTTCTCTGCTCTTGAAAATGAAATAGAATGCTCTATCTGTAACAATTTCGGTCATGAATACTCTGAATGCAGAAGCAGGTTTCGGCAAACAACTCAGAAGGATCCAGCTTCATTGAGCTCCAAAACATGGAAAAAGAAAGAACCGCAACCAGAAAGATGTGGGATAGTCTTATACGCGGAAGGACAGGAAAATCAATGGTACATTGACAGTGGATGCTCAAAACATATGACAGGTGATAAAGAAAAACTTTAGTCATATACTGCCTTAGAAAGGGAAAAGAAGGTCTCATTTGGAAATGACACCCCTGCATTCATAAAAGGTAAAGGTTCTGCTTAGTTGAAAAAGAAAGTCAAAGCTGGAAATGTTATGTATGTTGATGGCTTAAAGCATAATCTATTGAGTGTTAGTCAAATGTGCGATCAAGGAACTGAGGTAATATTTAGATCAAATGGATGTATTGTTCGTGAGCTTGACACAGGAAAAACAATGATCAAAGGCACAATAACTCCAAATAATTTATACATATTCAAAGAAGGGGAACAACAATGCTATCTAAGCAAGAATCATGATCATGGGCTATGGCACAGAAGATTGGGGCATCTTAGCTTCTCCCAGATAAGGAAAGCATGCAAATATTAGGTGGTTAGTGATCTCCCTGACATCATAATTCTAGACAATACAATATGCAAATCATGTCAATTTGGTAAGCAAACCAGAACAAATTTTCCTGAGAAGGAAGGATCAGCTGGCAGGCCACTTGAACTTGTTCACACCGATATATGTGGTCCAACTAGGAAGAGGTCACCTCGAGGAGAAGAGTACTTCATATTGTTCATTGATGACTTTTACAGAAGTGTTGGATAAGGACTCATGGAAGTAATAAGATGAAGCCTTCGAAAAGACAAGTATTCAAAGCTTGGTTGAAAAACGAATTAGATCACAGAATCAAAATTCTCAGGTCTGATCAAGGAGGGAGGGGAATTACTCAGATGAATTTTTGATTTTGTGAAGAATACATGGAATAAGAGGGAATTTTTCCTGCCACAAGGACTCCTCAGCAAAATGGAGTAGTGGAAAGGATGAACAGAACGGTTCAACAAATGGCTCGTGCTATGCTTGATGAATTTGGACTCCCGCAACCTTCTGGGGTGAAGCCGCATTTTCCATTGTTACTATTCTCAATAAGACAAACGTCCGGGTAAACAACACTCAGACTCCTCATGAACTTTGGTACAGTAAGATTCCCACGTTGAAATACTTCAAAGTTTTTGGAAGCAAATGCTACATTAAAAGGACTGATGAAAATCTTGGCAAGTTTGAACCTAGAGCAGATGAAGGCATTTTACTTGGCTACTCTCCCCACAACAAAGATTACAAATGTTACAATAAACAACTTGGTAAAATCGTTGAAAGCATTGATGTTGTTATCTCAAAATCTTACCCTGGAAGGCTGCAGACCAGGAAGACTTCAAGTAACTATTTCAAACCAATCTTTTGACTAAGGCTTAGCCTCCTTAGCCTGAGAGGGCTCTCTCAAAAGTGTTATTTATTTTGACTAATGATAAGATGGCTAACTCTTGTGGTGTAACAACATTGACAAATATAAAGGTTGGATAAACATTACATAAGTTTCCATTGGGCCTATGGAGTCAATCATACTTCAGTAAACAATGATACTGCCTTTACATAGAAGTCAGGGCACTTAGCATTTAGATGTTCAGAACACAACTCATATAAAACCACAGTTCATACATGCATACAGGAAATCATAGCACAATCAGTGAATTCTGAGTGATTACACATATATGCAACTGTAAAAGACATTAAGGAAAGAAAAAATCACACATTCTGAACATGGAAATCCTTCATGAATCCTGAGAAGAAAAGCAGATAATTTATATTACTGAAAATGGGTCTTTACATAAGCCAAAACAATACTTCTGTTATCAAATTTCCAACCCTCATTACATTGTTGTTTCAGCTATATATAGAATCCTTATTCTAACTAATTCGAGCTTCCTCCTCCAGCATGAGGGGAATTTAATAACTCGATCCTTATCTCTAATGACACCTATCAGCTATTTAACTGACTATTAAATACAATAAAGTGCTGACTGGAATTTTAAAAAGTTCTAAATTAACTATGACTCTAACTCCATTTTCCATGCAAAGGTGGCTTCTCCTTGTTCTTTGACACCTGGTCTTCTTTAGATTTGGATGAGCTGGATGTTTAATACGCCATATTGACCTTGAACGCTGAATCTTTAACTGCCCAGTAGTATTAGGAGATGTCCCTTGCTTCTCGACTCCAAAAATCCTTAAATTGCTCAAATGTATAACAGCATGTCTTCTAGCCTTTAATAACCCAAAATATGGAACACTGCCATGTTCTTGATGTGCTGTAGGCTGCATTGATGGACATGTGTGCAGGCAAAAGTTCCTTGTATGCAAACTATTTAATATCTTTTGAAACGGTGATAAAGAGGCTTTACAACAGACATTTAAACTCGGGTTAAAATATTCCACCTTTTTAAATGTACACTTGTCTTGATCTGAATGGCTATTGTAGCTCCATCTTATGTCTTGCGTACCCTTTAGGTGTCTCTCTTTCAAAATTCCCGTTCATAATACAAAACTGTCTGTCTGCGTTAAAGTCATCACCTACAGCAGTTTCGTAGCGTGCTACGAAACTGCTGTTTTATTTAAAACAGCTTGCTTTTGACCCGAAATCTTTATCACCCAAACATCTGGTTGCCAAAAACTCCCTTTGGTTTTTCATATGTATAGCAGGGATTTACATGTCTTCAAAACAATAAGACTAAGCAAAATTAACAAAAATTTGGAACAAAACCTTTCTTGAAAAGAAAATTCATTTAGTAGGTAACTGGCGTAGCCGTGCCTTCAGGTCTCTAGCAGCTTTCTTCAGTTGGTTAATCTCATCTTCAGTTGCTTCTATTTGGCTCTTCACGGCTGCTATATAATCTCCTTGAGATGTGATGATTGTTTCGCTTGTGCTGCTCTTTTGCCAAGGTTGTGTCCCTTCCCCTGTTTCCTCTATTCTGGGCAGTGCTTCCTGTGCTTGCTGGAATTTTCTTGTCATAGGTCTTCTAGGTTTAAAAATAAACTCCTGAGCTGGCTCATCAAATTTAAGCCTTTTTGAGGCCTTGGTTTTCTTAATACTTTCTTTCGGTGACTATGTCAAATCAATTTGAACTGGTTTAGACTGCTTGAATTCAATGGCCTGTAATAAATCATTCAAGCTTGCCTTAAACACTGGGCTCTCTTCAACAGCTACAGCTTTACCTTTTTCCTTATTTATTTGGCTTCTTGTCCTTACCCTTGAGACTGCTTCAGATCTGCTTGTTTCAGGTACAACTTTCTTACTCTGAGTCTTTTCCTTTGATGATTCTGAGGTTGTTCTTGAATGATTAGTGGCTTCACTGGTTTTTGTAGCTATGGCTTGGTTTGCTTTTTAGCTCTTACTTCCTTTTGAAGCTCAGCTATGGTGAATTCTCTGGCTGGTTGTGGAGTAAGACCAGTCCTTGCTTTGGAATACCGCCATGAAAATAAACGAATTCCAGTCTCTGCCTATCTTTTGGAGGCCATCTAAAACTAGCAACTTAATCAAACCATGATGAAATAAAGAGGTTTCACAGTCCTCTTTCCTCAGCTGCACCTTATCACACATCTTACTCAAACTGCGAAATAAATAAAAAGGAATGTCTATGGAGACTTTCCCAGTGAAATGCAAGAGCAGTTTAAAATGGTAAGAATAAACCTTATTGTACCTTCCTTCACAGGTCAAATATTTCTGTATGCAGGTGAGAAGAAGAGCATATTGTTCCTTGACATAATTCCTGGGCACTGCTTTTGTTAAGTCTTCATTTACATATGCCTCTTTTAAAAACTCCTTACAAGGATTCATATCAAATTTAAAATTTTTGAACCATTCTTCCCGTCCTCTTGGGATCTCTGTTACAGCAGCTATTACTTCTGGAGAAACCTGTACTTCTAGCATGGCTATCTTTGAATTTAAACCAGTGAAGTTTAGCGCAAATTCCTTAGTTACCTATGCATGTCCCCCTTGTATCTTTTTGCAAAAGTTCCAGCACCCGGCATCTTTGAACGCTTTCTTCACGCCTTCATCCCTCAACACTATGTCCAGGCCTTCAGGTTCATTCCTCTGACATTTACCGGATCTGTGCTCTTTTCTCTCCATTTTTCCTTTGAGATCTTCACACCCAAATTCTAACAACTCCGGTCAGGATGGTGATTCAGCTCCTTTTTTAATTCAGCCTCGCTTGTAATCAGGCTCACTTGAAATCAACCTCGCTTGAAATTCAAATTGAAATGCTTCAATGCATAATCAGGCAGACTGGTCACTCATGCAGCACTTACGACCATCATTAAGGTCTATGCACGGTAAAATCTCTTGGGAATGATATTTTTGTGCATATCAATAGTCTATTGGTGGAGTAGTGGCAAATGAATGTTCAGACATGATACAAGAGGTACACAAGCTGACATGAGTAGACACAAATGATGACTCACCTACGGACTTGACATTTCGGGAAAGATTCGCTGCGAAATGCACGAATCCATGATTTCACAGCGCTGTTAGTTATAATTTTTAATGATGCGCTGCGAAACTGCCTAATCATGACGCGCTGCGAAACTGCTAGACCATGATTGCGCTGCGAAATGGGAAAATGAGATTACGCTGTGAAATCACTAAAAGACATGGTGACTCGGATAAGACAAGACATGACTTATGGAATAATGATGGGTGGAGGAGAACCAATAGGAGTGGAGTATGATTTAAGTTAAAAACCTTTAAAACTCCAAATCCTAAGTGAGAAAAATAAAATGAAATCAACTTTAACACAGACCTTTGTCATCAAACTAGGACAGGAAATTATATGCATCAAACTTTTAGTTCTAAGTGATAACAGTGGCTCCACTTGGGATAGTGTGCTCCTGTAGTACACTAAGAACTCGTAGGTCCAGTGCTTTGTTCAATTTCTGAAAACATAAACAGAGTTGACAAGCATTCCTTTCTAGCTTTGTGGGCCTTCACCTCGGGCTTAAGCTTCCTGTTCAGCTTGTCATTTATTTACAACAAGAAAGACTAGTAAAACGGTTATATACAATGTTTGTGAGACACTTGGTCGGGATTCAATCAATTGTAATGCTTTAGGAACCTGCCATTAACAGGTCCTCCAGCATATGGTGTTCCATCAGCCTCCTGCAGAATATAGGTGTTATTCCCATGGAAAGCAGAAATTTGATATGGCCCTTTCCACAAATTTTCAAATTTACCATGTTTACCTTTCTCTTCAATTCTAGCTTCCCATTTGAGGACTTTATCATGAATCTGGAATGTAACCTCTTTGATCTTTTTGTCAAATGCTCTTTTAATCCTGTTCTGGCTTTGTTGATGACTGTCAAACACCTCATTTCTTTTCTCCTGCAAAGCTATTAGCTAATTTATCCTTCATTGTACAGCATTTGGTTCCTCTTCTAATCCTTGAATCAACTTCATTACTGGTACTCCAAGAGATGTTGGAAATATAGCCTCTGCCCCATACACAAGCTCATATGGTGATGTTCCAATGGATCTTTTTGTGCAAATCCGATCAGCCCACAAGGCATATTTCAGTTTCAAATGCCAAGCCTTTTTATTTTCTTGCAGCAGCTTCTTAATGATTCTGACAAGGCTCTTGTTTGAAGACTCAGCTAAATCATTTCCCTGTGGATAATAAGCAGTGGAATGTCCAAGGGAAATGTGATATTGATGACAAAAATTAATCATTCTTTTGGACTTGAAAGCTTGAGCATTATCTGTAATAATCTTGATTGGGCAACCAAATCTTGATAATATATTATTTTCTAAGAAAGAAATAATCACTGAATCATTTGCTTGCCTTGTGGGTATTGCCTCTATCCATTTTGTAAAGTAATCGGTAGTTGTGAGAATCCAGCGATGCTGTCCTGATGAGGGAGGATGGATTTCCCCTATAAAATCTAATCCCCACTGCTGGAAAGGTGCTTCAACATAAATAGGAACCAAGAGCATTGGCATGAGCTTTCTCTTTCCCTTCAAACACTTGACATTCATGGCATGTGGCTATCCTTTTATAAATATCTCTAAACATAGTTGGCCAAAAATAGCCAGCTCTCAAAACCTTGTTTGCAGTGGCTTTCCAATAGTGATGACCTCCGCAATCCCCTTTATGAAACTCATCAATTACTTTATCAGCTTCTTCTTCAATGAGACATTTTAATAATATTCCTCCTGCATCTTTGCAAAACAAATTTTGGTCATATACAAAATATCTAAGAGATTTCAACTTGGTAAACCGAGCTTTGGATTTTGAAAGGTTATCAGGAGCTCTATTATGCTGCAAAACAAATGCTACATCCTTATACCATTATGAGATCAAGAATTTCTCATTTATTTGGACCATCTCTTCTTCATTTTCAGAGATTTCTGAGATTTCTGTGCTTAAATTAATATCAGTACAGTCCAGATTTGACTGAGTCAACAATTTGGCTAGGCCTTGACCCTTTACCAATTTGGTGGGTTTGATCTCAATGTCGTACTCCAATAGTTTTGCTATCCACTTTCCCCTTTTTCCATCTGGATCAGCTAGTGTAAGAATATCTTTTATAACAGTATTTGACACGTATGCAACAATGTGAGAGTGCAAAACATAAATCCTGAAATCCTTAATGGCTTTCACCAATGCATAAGCTTGTTTCTCTAAGATATTATATTTCAATTCAGCATTAGCCAATGTCTTGCTAAAGAAAGAAATGGGCTCTTCAGTACCTTGACTTCCTTTTTGCAATAAAACTCCAGCAATTGTGTCATCAGAAGCAAATGTGAAGATCAGAAACTCCTTGGTAAAATCTGGGCTGATGAGGACTGGTGCTTGAGTAAGTGCTTTCTTGATCTCTTCAAATGATTTCTTTGCTTCAGCTGTCCATTTAAAATCTGCTCCTTTCTTTAACATCTTTGTTATGTTCTTAACCACTTTAGCAAAGTTAGGAATGAATCTTCTAACAAAGTTAACTTTCCCAAGAAAAGATTGAATTTCCTTCTTACTCCTTGGTAAATCTAACTTTTGAATTGCACTAACTCTATTAGGATCAATCCTAATTCCCTCTTCAGAAATAATATGTCCAAGCAGTTTGCCAGAAGTTAAAGCAAAAATACTTTTGGTTGGGTTTAGAGAAATACCAAACCTCCTACACTTCAGTAGGACCCTTTCAAGGTGCTTTAAGTGGTCTTCTTCCTTCTTTGAAAAAACTGTGATATCATCAAGATAAACCACCACTGATTTGTCCTTTTCTTCAGCAAAAGCAATATCCATTGCTCTCTGGAAAGTTGCTCCTGCATTCATGAGGCCAAAGGGCATTTTTGCATACATGAATGTTCCCCATGGTGTAGTGAAGGTTGTCTTCTCCTGATCATCTGGGTGGACATGAATCTGATTGTACCCTGAGAAGCCATCAAGCATAGACATCCTTTGTGAACCAACAATGTTTTGCAGAAAGAAATCCATTTTGGGGAGAGGGTAATTATCTTTCAATGAAGCTTTGTTTAAGTTCCTGAAGTCTATACAAATTCTGATCTCCCCATTCTTTTTTCTAACTGGTACCAAGTTAGCAAGCCAATTTGAGAATCTAATTGGAACAATAATTTTAGCATCAAAAAGCTTTTTCACTTCTTTTTCAATCAGTGGCATTAGAAGAGGATTAATCCTTCTTAGCTTCTGCTTAAAAGGTTTCTCATTCTGCTTAATAGGGATGGTATGTTGTATGATTGAAGAATCATATTGCTTCAAATCAGCATAGCTCCATGCAAAAACATCAATGAATCTTTTCATCATCTCAATATATTTGATCTTCATATCAGCTGAAAGGAACTTTGAAATCTTGACCATTTTAGGCATAACTGAGTCACCTAAATTACAGTTTTCTACTTCCTCTCATTAGCTTGTAATCTGGGTGCTTTGAACACATCATTTTGATCAAATAATTTTTCCAAAGGAATGAGGCCTTTAGGGATTAAATTGTTTTGTAACTGTAAGACTTCAGAACTTTCTTTTGGTTCTATCAACATGTTCTGCTGATCTATCTGATTGTGCTCAAACTCTTCCTTTAATTCAATGAAATTCCTTACATGCTGATCATCCTCAAAGACTTGCCAATTTATGATATTATCCGGTATGACTGGTCTATGGCGAACCTCCACTTCATAACCATTAGAAAAGTGCTTAGGAATAATGAATAGGTTGGCTGAAATAGCAAGAGAGTCTGCAATAGAGTTTTGGTCTCTAGTTTTGATGCTAAAAGAGTAGGTTTGAAATTTTTCTAACATCTCCAACACTAAATTTCTGTATGCTCTCATTCTTGCATCCTTGGTTTGATATGAACCTTCTATTTGTTTAATTACCAACTCAGAATCTCCACAAACAACAATATTTTTGGCTTTCAACTTTATCAAGGCTTCCAAACCTGAAACTAGAGATTCGTACTCAGCCATATTATTGGTACAATCAAAGTTTAATTTGTATGAGAGAAACTTACTTTCTTCAGTTGGACTAGTGATCCAAATGCCAGCTCCTGCCCCTTCTTCTCCTGCTGATCCATCAAAGTACAATGACCAACAGCCCCTGATATCCTCTTCATTCCCTAGCTGTCCTTCTTGACTCTGATTTTCTGCAGGTTTATCTTCTAGTTCTCTCCCAACTGATTCATTGAAACGGATAGCTGAACCAAGACCAGTATCACATGAGTAAATAGGAAAATTCTGAGGCTTTTCTTTGCTGCTCACCATGTAGGCCATCCTTGTTTCGCGATACAACCTCCTTTGTTCACCAAACACTGGAATGGTAGCATATGTAAGATCCAACGGTTAGGATAATTGCCTTCCAAGTAATAGATCCGGGTTCGACTCCCGGCAGACGCACCAAAATGTTAACTCAAAATCAAACCCTGGAAGGATGCAAACCAGGAAGACTTCAAGTAACTGTTTCAAACCAATCTTTTGACTAAGGCTTAGCCTCCTTAGCCTGAGAGGGATCTCTCAAAAGGGTTATTGATTTTGACTAATAATAAGATGGCTAACTCTTGTGGAATAACATTGACAAATATGAAGGCTAGATAAACATTAGATAAGTTTCCATTGGGCCTATGGAGTCAATCATACTTCAGTAAACAATGATACTGCCTTTACATAGAAGTCAGGGCACTTAGCATTTAGATGTTCAGAACACAACTCATATAAAACCACAGTTCATAAATGCATACAGGAAATCAGAGCACAATCAGTGAATTTTGAGTGATTACACATCTATGCAACTGTAAAAGACATTAAGGAAAGAATAAATCACACATTCTGAACATTGAAATCCTTCATGAATCCTAAGAAGAAAAACAGCCAACTTATATTACTGAACTCTGTTTATACATAAGCCAAAACAGTACTCTGTTATAAAATTTCCAATCCTCATTACATTGTTGTTTCAGCTATTTATAGAATCCTTATTCTGAGTAATTCGAGTTTCCTCCTCCAGCATGAGGGGAATTTGTTAACTCGATAGCTATCTCTAATGACACCTATCAGCTATTTAACTAACTATTAAATACAATAAAGTGTTGACTAGAATTTTAAAAAGTTCTAAATTAACTATGACTCTAACTCCATTTTCCATGCCATAGTGGCTTCTCCTTGTTCTTTGACACCTGTTCTTCTTTCGATTTGGATGAGATGGATATTTAATACTCCATATTGACCTTGAACGCTGAATCTTTAACTGCCCAGTAGTATTAGGAGATGTCCCTTGCTTCTTGGTCCCTGTTTTCCTCAATTTGCTCGAATGTATAACAACATGTTTCTAGCCTTTAATAACCCAAGATATGGAACACTGCCACGTTTTTGATGTGTTGTAGGCTGCATTGATGGACATGTGTGCAGGCAAAAGTTCCTTGTATGCAAATTATTTAATGCCTTTTG
Organism: Pinus taeda; assembly: GCA_000404065.3. Taxonomy (NCBI): domain Eukaryota; kingdom Viridiplantae; phylum Streptophyta; class Pinopsida; order Pinales; family Pinaceae; genus Pinus; species Pinus taeda. Next base: position 83,852 of record APFE030713363.1, read on the forward strand.
AACGGTGATAAAGGGGCTTTATAACAGAAATTTAGACCTGGGTTAAAACATTTCACCTTTTTAAATGTACACCTGTCTTGGTCTGAATGGCCATTATAGCTCCATCTGATGTCTTCCGTACCCTTTAGGTGTCTCTCTTTCAAAATTCCCATTCATAATACAAAACTTCCTGTCTGCGTTAAAATCATCACCTACAGCAGTTTCGTAGCGCGCTACAAAACTGCTGAATTATTTGAAACAGCTTGCTTTTGACCCGAAATCTTTATCACCCAAACATTCGATTGCCAAAAACTCCCTTTGATTTTTCCATATGTATAGTAGGGATTTACATGTCTTCAAAACAAAAAGACTAAGCTAATTTAACAAAAATTTGGAACAAAATCTTTCCTGCAAAGAAAATTCATTTAGCAGTTAACTGGCCTAGCTGTGCCTTCAGGTCTTCAATTTTCTTCTTCATAGCTCTATTTCCAGCTCTTAGCTTCATATTTATCCTTCTAATGTATTTGGCCTCTTTGATTGCTGGCACTGTCCATGTATGAAATTGTGCATGGCCATCCACTACTGAATTCAACTGGTTTTCTAGGGTTTCACTTCCTTTCCACACAGCTTTACAATAATTTGCATGCACGATTGTATATTCTCTAACAGCTCTTTTCAGTTTGACAATCTCATATTTAGCAGACTCCAATTGGCTCTTCAGGTCTATTATATTGTCTTCTTTAGATGTAAGGACTCTTTTGCTTGTGCTGCTCTTTTGCCAATGTTGTGTCCCTTCCTCTGTTTCCTCTGTTCTGGGCAGTGCTTCCTGTGCTTGCTGGAATCTTCTTGTCATAGGTCTTCTAGGTTTAAAAATAAACTCTTGAGCTGGCTCATCAAATTTAAGCCTTTTTGAGGCCTTGGTTTTCTTAATACTTTCTTGTGGTGACTGTGACAAATCAATATGAACTGGTTCAGACTGCTCGAATTCAATGGCCTGTAATAAATCATTCAAGCTTGCCTTAGACACTGGGCTCTCTTCAACAGCTATAGCTTTACCTTTTTCCTTATTTATTTGGCTTCTTGTCCTTACCCTTGAGACTGCTTCAGATCTGCTTGTTTCGGGTACAGCTTTCTTACTCTAAGTTTTTTCCTTTGATGATTTCTGAGGTTGTTCTTGAATGATTAGTGGCTTCACTGGTTTTTGTAGCTGTGGCTTGGTTTGCTTTTTAGCTCTTACTTCCTTTTGAAGCTTAGCTATGGTGAATTCTCTGGCTGGTTGTGGAGTAAGGCCAGTCTTGCTTTGGAATCCAACCATGAAAATAAACGAATTCCAGTCTCTTCCTATCTTTTGGAGGCCATCTAAAACTAGCAACTTAATCAAACCATGATGAAATAAAGAGGTTTCACAGTCCTCTTTCCTCAGCTGCACCTTATCACACATCTTACTCAAACTGCGAAACAAATAGAAAGGAATGTCTATGGAGACTTTCCCGGTGAAATGCAAGAGCAATTTAAAATGGTAAGAATAGACCTTATTGTACCTTCCTTCACAGGTCAAATATTTCTGTATGCAGGTGAGAAGAAGAGCATAATGTTCCTTGACATAATTTCTTGGCACTGCTTTTGTTAAGTCTTCATTTACATATGCCTCCTTTAAAAACTCCTTACAAGGATTCATATCAAACTTAAGATTTTTAAACCATTCTTCCTGTCTTCTTGGGATCTCTGTTATAGCAGCTATTACTTCTGGAGAAACCTGTACTTCTAGCATAGCTATCTTTGAATTTAAACCAGTGAATTTTAGCGCAAATTCCTTAGTTACCTGTGCATGTCCTCCTTGTAGTTTTTTGCAAAAGTTCCAGCACCCGGCATCTTTGAACGCTTTCTTCACACCTTCATCCCTCAACGCTATGTCCAAGCCTTCAGGTTCAGTCCTCTGACATTTACCGGATCTGTGCTCTTTTCTCTCCATTTTTCCCTTCGATATCTTCACACACAAATTCTAACAACTCTGGTCAAAATGGTGATTCATCTCCTTTTTTTAATTCAGCCTCGCTTGTAATCAGGCTCGCTTGAAATCAGCCTCGCTTGAAATTCAAATTGAAACACTTCAATAGATAATCAAACGGACTTGTCACTCATGCAGCACTTACGACCATCATTAAGGTCTATGCATGGTAAAATCTCTTGGGAATGATATTTTCTATGCATATCAACAGTCTATTGGTGGAGTAGTGGCCAATGAGCGTCTCAAACATGATACAAGGGGTACACAAACTGACAGGAGTAGACACAATTTATGACTCACCCATGGACTTGACATTTCGGGAAAGATTCGCTGTGAAATGCACGAATCCATGATTCCGCAGCGCTGTTAGTTATAATTTTTAATGATGCGCTGCGAAACTGCCTAATCATGATGCACTGTGAAAATGCTAAACCTTGATTGCGCTGCGAAATTGGCAAATGAGATTACGCTGCGAAATCACTAAAAGACACGGTGACTCAGATAACACAAGACATGACTATGGAACAATGATGGGTGGAGAAGAACCAATAGGAGTGGAGTATGATTTAAGTTAAAAACTTTTAAAACTCCAAATCCTAAGTGAGAAAAATAAAATGAAATCAACTTTAACATAGACCTTTGTCATCAGACTAGGACAGGCAATTATATGCATCAAACTTTTAGTTCTAAGTGATAACAGATGGTAAGGGGTGGAAATCCTATGTTTGATGTTATGATGTGTGAGCGGGACTTCAATCAGGCTGGAAGTGAACTGACTGCCTTGATCTGTGACCAACTCTCTCGGATACCCGGACTTGTAGAATATGTTTTGTCTCAAAAACTTAGCTACTTTTTCCTTTTTCGCAGCTTTGATTGCTTTTGTCTCTACCCATTTTGTCAAGTAGTCAGTTCACACAATGATGTATCTTTTTTTCTTTGAAGGAGGGCTAACAGGCCCCACAAAGTCCATGCCCCACTTCTCAAATGTCTCAAAGGTCACCTGAGGTTTCATGGGCATTTCATTCTTCGGAGTGGTTTCCCCATCCTCTGACACCGATCACACTGGCTCGTGTGTCTCCTCACATCTTGATGAAGAGTGGGCCACTAACATTCTACTTGCAATATCTTGAAGGCAGTTATTTTTGCTGCAAAATCACCTCCACAAGGCCCATCATGACAGGTCAGGAGGATGTCAAAGACTTCCTCCTTCCTAAAACATCTCCTCAAGATCTAATCTAGTCCAAGTTTGAAGAGATTTCCCCAATCTAGGTGAAAGGGTTGCTTTTCCTTACTATCTTTCTTTTCTCCTTTAAGGACAGGTGTGGTGGGAACTGTGCTGAAACCAAGTAGCTTGCTATATTATCAAACCAGGGAGAGAATATTGATATAGCAAAGAGATGTTCATCTGGCATTTGTTCATTCACCATTCCTTCTTCACCTGCAGACAAATTTACTCTAGACAAAAAGTCAGCGACAACATTTTCTTTACCAGGCTTATCAATAATGGTCGAATCAAACTGTTGCACTAAAAGAAACCATCTAATAATGTGAGCATTTACATCTAGTTTGTTCATTAAATATCTAATTGTATCATGATCATTGTGCACAAAGGTTTGATAGCCTCTGATATAATGTATGAATTTTTTTAAGGAATGCACAACAGCTAGGATTTCCTTCTCGGTCACTCTATAGTTTAACTCTGCCTTTGACAAATTTTTGTTGATAAAGTATTTGGCATAGGGTAACTTTTCGTCAAATTTTCCTAAGGCTTCTCCTATCACTTTGTTCAAAGCATCTATGTGAATGTGAAATGGTAGGTCCCAATTTGGGCCTCTTAGAATTGGGGCAGTCATGAGCTTTCTCTTCAAGGTATCTAGGGCTTCTTGATAGTTTTCTGACCATATGAACTCAACATCTTTACCTAGGAGGCTAAACAAAGGAGAGGCTATCTTGTTGAATTCTTTAATGAATCTTCTGTAACATCCAGTTAAGCCTAGGAAACTTCTGACATCTCTCACCTTTTGAGGAGGTGGGACCCTTTTGATGATGGCAATTTTGTTAGGGTTCACCTGTAGTCCTTGCTGAGATATTGCATGACCTAGCACGATCCCTTCTGTCATCAAGAATTCACATTTTTTTTACTGAGGGACAGGTTCATCTCAATACACTTATGTAGAACTTTTCCTAGGTTAGATAAAGCTTCCTGAAAGTCAACGCCATAAGGAGTAAAATCATCCATGTATATTTCTACTGCATCATGAACCAGTTCAGAAAATATACTCAACACCACTCTTTGGAAAGTGGTTGGAGCATTGTACAAACCAAAAGGAAGGACCTAGTATGCAAAGGTACCCCAACGAAAAGTGAAAGTGGTATTATCTTGGTCTTCCAGGCTGATTTGAATCTGATTATACCCACCAAACTCATCTAGGAAAGAGAAAAACTTTTTCCCTACCAGACCGTCTAACACTTGACCTCTAAAAGGTAAAGGAAAGTGGTCTTTTTTAATGGCTTTGTTCAATTCCTGATATTCAACACAGATTCTCCACTTACCATTCTTCTTTGGCAGTAGCACCAAAGGAGAGACCCATTCACTGTCAGAAATGGGATAGATGAAACCTGCATCAAACAATTTTTGCAGTTCTTCCTTAACAAAATCTTTATGTGTTGGGTTCATCCTCCTTTTAGGTTGCCTGACTGATTTCCAATCTTCCTTGATGTATATATGATGAGTACATACTAAAGGGTGCACTCCCTTCATCTCCTTATAACTCTAGGTGAAGGCATCTAGATGTTTTCTTAGTAGGCTTCACAGCTGCTTCTCTTGAGCAGGAGATAGGGATGGACTGATTTTCAATGTTGTTTCTGGGCCAAAATCTATATTTTTTACAAGGAGAGAGGTGGAGTTGGCCACAAAAATATTAGTTGATGGGTTGTTTTGGGTTTCTCTTACTATGTCCTCTAATGGCGATACACTAGGAGGTGGATTCTGAATCAAATTTTCAATCATATCATCCTCATCTTATGATTTCCTCCCTTGGTGATTTCCAATGTACAAAGCGGTACAGAATAAACTTTATCCTCATCCTCCTCCTCAAACTAGAGAGGTAGATCATGTTCTAGCAAGGGTTGTGCACGAGGATATAGGGTCAACTTCTTGGACATATGCCCATTCTTGATCGTCGTGTTCCCAGCTTGACAGCTAATATAAGAATCGGCTGTAGCCAACCAGGGTCTTCCTAGGATGAGAGGATACCCACTAAGCTTTGCCTTTGGCTGGAGAACAAAGAAATCGGTAGGGTACTCCCAAGAATCAACAAAGACCATCACATCTTCCACAATCCCCTTAGGGATCATGATGGAGCGGTCTGTGTAGAAATTTTGAATAATATAACACTTATTCATAGAGATTATCCTAATTATACACTATTTTTGGAATGCATGCATAATACATAACCTCCTCTACCATTGATCATAAATTTTGCAGAATCAGAAACATTCGCATGTGCACATTGAAACATCAATCAAACATATCAACACAGTATGTACCTGGGGAAAGCATATAGCTGAAAACCCCCAACTATCTGTATATTATATTGATTGAGAACATGTAACAATACATAGTACAATACTCCTCACATGTACTCAGTACTATCTCCACCTGTTACACACAAACTAGCTCAGATCTAAATCAATCACAGGTTCAAATCTCTTCCACTGCTTGCCTGCCTCCACTGCGCAATCCTGCATGAGAATGGATGAGAATGGCTGATCCAAACTCGTATTTCCCTTGTGTTGCACTACACAATCATCATTGGCAATCTCAATCCACTGATTGTGCAAATCTCATGCACAACTATAGTCACAACTCACAGTTGTCTTGCCCTTTCACTCACCCCTAACATTTGTCTCCACTGAACTGTCCATGCACTAAGTTAACTGATGTATTCTTTAGTTGATTTATGAGTTAATAATTAGTGAATTAATTAATAATTAATTCACACCACTCATCACTAGTGTATTTGGAAGTTAGACTAAATACAACTAGTTCAACTAAGTCAAACTGAACACAACTCCATCAAATCCTCATCCAACTCCACAGAACTCAATCACTGAAGTCCTAACTGAAGTCCTCCATGCAATAGCTCAAACTAACCCATAGGAACCACGAATTTCCTTTTGGCAGTTGCATGTGCCACATCTGTAGCTCGAACTGAAGTGCTCCAAGAGAGTAAGATAATGTTTATAGTCCAAATATTATTAAAAGCTAATAATATTCGACTGTTCTATTTTTAGCCTGGCAGTCTAAAAATAGACTCCGCCCTGTCTAAAAATAGAAGTCCATCTATTTTTACCAACATGACCAATCATCCACAAATAGCATCCTGCAACTCATAGACCATGATCCATATGTCTAACCATGATCCATATGTCTAAAAATAGACTTTGCGCCAAAAATAGCCTGCGAGCCCACTTAGTGAAGGCGACTTCTTTTCACTAAGCTCCATCATCTTGTTGCATTTTCAACACTTCTTATAGATTGTACATGTGTTTTTATATCAAAGGAAATTTTGCGTTCTAGGCACCAAATTCGATTAAGTTCATTTAAAGGTTTATCATGGCTATGTGAAATTGGTCTAGCTAATACAATCAATGAGAATTAATGAAGTTTCTCCTAGAGTTGTGAGATAATTAATGAAGTTCCTCCTTGAGTTGTGAAAGAATTAATGAAGCTCCTCCTCGAGCTGTGTGAGAATTAATGAAGTCCCTCTTCAAGCTGTCCTATTAAAAATTAGAGGCCAAGAGAGTGCAAACATAAAATAATAAGTGTTGTTTCCATTGAAGAGAAGAGGAAAGTTGAGACTTTAAGAGGCCGTGAGTGTAATTGTAGAATGTATTAAGAAGGACTAGAGCTAAGAAGGACGAATGGTGAAAGTGTTGAGACTATGAAAGGACGAGCATATAAGAATTAGAGGTATAGTATGTGTTGCAAAACCAAAGTTGTGGTAAGAAGTTAATGAAGGTTGAGAGCATGGAAGGCTGAGTTTGTGTAATGATTGATTATTGTAGTAGAGAGAGATAGTTTGTTGAGTGATATTGACGGTTGAGTTAAATAGAAGAATGTAGAGCACATCTATAGATCTGAGATTTGAGATATTGATGATTGGTAAAAGGATAATATTTGATTGCTAAGTTCAGATATGGAATTGATGAGAAGAGTTGATGGAGAAAACATGAAAATATGCGATCAGATTTGAGTGTGAGGAGAGTTGCAGAGCAGAGACAAAGTATGAGTATGTTGGTTGCATTGTGATATATCTGGCTAGGTGAGAGTTGTAGCACCCAGAGAGAGAATACAATATGAACATGAAGCTTAATATGGCAGAGTACCTGTGAATCTAAGTCTAAAAATGTATGTAAAAGGGATTTGCAAGGTTCTGCAGGTTAGTTCCTGCACTTCATGGAGTTGGTGCTTCCTTTAGGTCGGTGCCTAAAAATCAATGGGGGCTTGGCACCTCCTACAAGTGGGTGCTTGAAAATTAGAGAGTAGGAGCTTCCTTATGGTTGGCACTAGTAAACATAGTGTAATAGTAGGTTGGAGCTTTCATTTGCATAAAGAATTGAAAAGAAGATTGGTGGTTTTTTCCCTTTATGGATTTCCATATACATCCGATGTCTCTATGTGTTGCATATGTGTATGTTGATTATGGTGTTTTTGTGTGATTCATGTGTTGTTTAATGATGCTACTTACATGAATGATTGCTAAGTAAAATTGAAATTATAATTTGGAAATAATTATTAAAATTGGCCATAACACTGATTCACCCCCCCTCTTAGTATTATATTGGATTCCAAAAACTAGTATTAGAGTAGGTTCCTTCATGAATAGTTTAACCACTGGAAGGTAGATCTAAAGTGATGATGGCTAACCAAGATTAACTTACACCAAATGGGGTACCATTTTTGAGTGGATCTGATTTTTTATTCTATAAGGTGAGAATGAAAGCCTATTTAATGTCTCTTGACTTAGATGTATGATTATTTGTAGAGTATGGAAAGAAGAATGAATATAATCTAGAAGCAAATAAAGTTATCTTGAAAGAACTATCAAATCTAGATTATGTTAAAGTGAGACAACAAAAGAAACACTAGATGAGCTAAAATGTATATATGAAGAAGGAAATAAAAATGCACCAGTAAATATTGAAGACCATTGCTACTCAAGTAACGAATTAGATCTTAAAGAAAACCCCCTTGTCATAATTTCTCACGCTGCTGATCATCATTAAGAAAAAGAAGTTGGAGATAAAAGGAGGAAAAGGATGAAAGAACAAGAAGGAATCCTAGAAGAAAGATACTCAAAAGTTTGAGGATCATCCCCCGGAGGTGCAAGAATATGATCATAAAAAAGACAAATCATGTTAATATAATGAATATGAAGGTACACAAGACCCAAATGGGATGCAATGTGGTCCAAAAGGTAAGCTACTACTCTGCTATATTTGTAGAAGAACATGTCATCTATCTTCTAAATGTTCATATGCATTTTCTGAAGAAAGAGATAGATCTAATAGTAATAAAGAAGGATATACACTTATGGCAACAATAGATCAAAATATTGTTTAACAAGTTGAGAGAAAACCCCATGAAGGAAACATGAAAGTATGTGAAAGGGATTTGCAAGGTTCTGTATGTTAGTTCCCGCACTTCATGGAGTTGGTGCTTCCTTTAGGTCGATGCCTAAAAATCAATGGGGGGTTGGCGTCTCCTGCAAGTGGGTGCTTGCAAAGTAGAGAGTAGGAGCTTCCTTATGGTTGGCACTAGTAAACATAGTGTAATAGTAGGTTGGAGCTTTCATTTGCATAAAGAACTGAAAAGAAGATTGGTGGTTTTTTCCCTTTATGGATTTCCACATACATCCGATGTCTCTATGTGTTGGATATATGTATGTTGATTATGGTGTTTTTGTGTGATTCATGTGTTGTTTAATGATGCTACTTACATGAATGATTGCTAAGTAAGTTGAAATTATAATTTGGAAATAATTATTAAAATTGGCCATAATACTGATTCACCCCCCCCTTAATATTATACTGGATTCTAACAACTAGTATTAGAGTAGGTTCCTTCATGAATAGTTTAACCACTGGAAGGTAGATCTAAAGTGATGATGGCTAACCAAGATTAACTTACACCAAATGGGGTACCATTTTTACGTGGATCTGATTTTTACTCTATAAGGTGAGAATGCAAGCCTATTTAATGTCTCTTGACTTAGATGTATGATTATTTGTAGAGCATGGAAAGAAGAATGAATATAATCTAGAAGCAAATAAAGTTATCTTGAAAGAACTATCAAATCTAGATTATGTTAAAGTGAGACAACAAAAGAAACACTAGATGAGCTAAAATGTATATATGAAGAAGGAAATAAAAATGCACCAGTAAATATTGAAGACCATTGCTACTCAAGTAACGAATTAGATCTTAAAGAAAACCCCCTTGTCATAATTTCTCACGCTGCTGATCATCATTAAGAAAAAGAAGTTGGAGATAAAAGGAGGAAAAGGATGAAAGAACAAGAAGGAATCCTAGAAGAAAGATACTCAAAAGTTCGAGGATCATCCCCCGGAGGTGCAAGAATATGATCATAAAAAAGACAAATCATGTTAATATAATGAATATGAAGGTACACAAGACCCAAATGGGATGTAATGTGGTCCAAAAGGTAAGCTACTACTCTGCTATATTTGTAGAAGAACATGTCATCTATCTTCTAAATGCTCATATGCATTTTCTAAAGAAAGAGATAGATCTAATAGTAATAAAGAAGGATATACACTTATGGCAACAATAGATCAAAATATTGTTTAACAAGTTGAGAGAAAACCCCATGAAGGAAACATGAAAGTATCCTATGACAATTCATTTGAAGAAGAAAATGGCTGCATCCCTAGTAGTGGAGAAGAAGGAATACTTCTCATATCCATGGAAGAACCTTTAGATTAAAAAATTGTAAGAAAATCTTGATGAAAAAATATCTCTTAGAAGAGAACTAATCCCTGCTTTATAGAGATTGAGAAGCTTACAACAATTAATCAAAGTTAGAAAGAATTGTTGCAAGTTTATGAGAAGAAGGATCAATATCTTAAAGATTTAAATATAACAATGGTTAATCTAAAGATTGAGTTATAATAAGTCAAAATAATGAATGACATAATGACAAATTAGTTGAATGAATGGGAATATCATTATGAGAGTCTAGAAGATGAGATAGTTTCAATGAGACATGATTTAGAAAATGTCAATGACTAGCTAAATCAATACCACAATAATACTAATATCTTGGATGATATTCTCAATAGTCAAAGATATTCTCTCATTAACTCTGGACTTGGATATAAAGAAGAATCAAAATCCAAGAAATTAGAATTCGAATAATTAATTAGCCATGTTGAAATAGTCAAAGGATCTATCAGAAAGAAGGCTAAAGGAAGTGTTGGACAAAAACAACAACAAGGAAATCAACAACAACAAATGAAAATGGATAACAACCATAAGGAGAAACTTGAACAACAAAGAAAGATAAATATCATAAATATATATCAACAACAACATAGGAAATTTAATGGAAGAAATTCAAACAACAATAGAGAATGAATGAAGAACCAACAAAGATCTTATCCTCCTCAAGGAGAAAGACATCAAAGATTCAAAAGTTTTCCTTTTTAAGGGAAAAGTACTCCCAAGTATCAAAGTAGGTTTACTGGCTACTATTTTTTTGGCAATAATTTTGGACATAAAGCAATAGAGTGTAGATATTCTGCAAGAAATCAATGTATGTTGAGTAGTAGTAAAACAAGAGCATGTAAAATCCTAAGGAATGGATACGTGGGTTGAAATATAGGATATGGTGAGAATACTGTTAGTAATTAAAATTCATTTTCTCCTCTCTTAAATCCTGTTGAATGCTACAAGTGTGGAAATTATAGACACAAAACAATAGAATGTAGATATGGAAAAGTAAGATCTCCCTCTCTGAATGAGAAAACAAAAGAAGTAACTCAACCATTGAAGGAAAATAAGCATAAAAACATAGAAGAGGATGAATTTGCACTCTATGCTGGAAGTTGTTTAATGGATTAGCCGATATTTGATAAGAGTAATGCTAGACAAATGAATCTCCCTAAAGGTATCAAATATGACAATCATAAACTTCAAGCAAGTAAAAGTATAAGCAACCAAATAATTCCTCCTATGCAGATCAAGTAGAATGAAAGAAATATATGAAAAAGAAAAGAAGGTAAATGCAGTATAGCCCTATGTGCTCAAGAAATAGAGGACTGATGGTATATAAACATTAGAATCTCTCATCACATGACCAAAGATAAGAACAAATTCCTTCATCTAAATGAATTTAAGCATGGTAGAGGTACTCTTGAAAATGGTGCATTAGTCAAAGTATTAGGAAAAGGTCTAGTTACTCTTGAAAATAAAAAGGCTAAGGTTAAATGTCCTACCAGTTGAAGGCTTAAAGAAAAATCATTTAAGTATAAGTCAAATGGTTGATAATGGGCATGAAGTCATATTTTCTTCTAAAGGATACAAAATAAGGTAGGAATAAACTAGACAGATAGTAGCAACAACAAAAATGACCCCAAGTAATGCATATGTCCTTGATAAATACAAGTCCAAAGAATGCAGTAAGAGAGTATTACCTATCTTAGCCTATTAGTAAAATAAAAGTGAGGAACAAAATCACCTCAAAATAGAAAAAGGAATAAATATTTGAGGGTGAGCTACAAGAGAAGAAACATGAAAGAGAGAATGAAGGCAACATAGTCTTAGGGGGAGCACTCAAAAAGCATCTCAATTTACATAAAGAAGATAATAATCATAGATAAATGCCTTTCAGATTAATCACATCATTAGGATTTTGTCGACGTTTCGAACCAACTAATGTGGTTCATCCTCAAGAAAAGGTGGGAAAAAATCATATAATCTTCATGAATAAATAGCAGGGATGCATCTTGCTCAATGTTAGCTGTTGAAAAACATTGAGCAATGATGCATCCCTGCTATTTATTCATGAAGATTGTATGATTTTTTCCCACCCTGTCCTGAGGATGAACCACATTAGTTGGTTCAAAATGTTGACCAAATACTAATGATTTGATTAATACGAAAGGCATTTATCTACAATATGGATCACAAAAGTCTCAAATCTAATAAGATAATAATCATTGAAGATGAGTTCCAACAAAAGAGTGGTGTGTTGAAAGGCATAAAAGTAAAGATAGGTCCGCATGAATTTCTCTTAAGAAAGAGGAAAGATGACATATGTCTAATAATTCCAAAATAAGCTGTATGTCAAAACACCATAAAGAAGGATAATGTATAAGCTTAGGGGGAGCTACGCGAGAGTTGATTTCTCAAGCAAAGAAAAAAATGAAAGGTCTGCACATATTATATGATTTACCATCATTTCCTTTAAGTAACATATATGATTGATCTCAACATTCATAAGTATTAGTAAACATATGGTAAATGTTTGTTTCAGTAGTGTAAGTGTTTAGGGGAGAAAATGTATTACTTTGCATGTTCCTTGGTTATCAATTAGTATCTTGGTGTCAATTGGTATTCTTTGGTTCATTAGTAGTAACCTCTTCTATGTTGGAAAAATATTTTAAAGGTAGAATGACCAAAGGAGAAGATTATTCAGTCATTAACTTCCAAATCCATGTAACAAAGATGCATCCATGGAGAGTGAAACTTCCAAGGGAAGAAGAGCCCAAACATTGGTGACAATGGAGATACTACCTTTGAAGAGATGGACATGATGGTTATTATGCTCAGGGGGAGTGTGAACAATCACATGAGAAACAATAGCAACAATAGAGGGATTTTTAGTTTGGTTATTGGTACAAATATGAAGTGGAAAATTAAAAGTGATTAGGCATTGGCTTCTTGCAAGCATAGGGGGAAATGAGTGTACAACAACAATGGAGAAGTGAGAAAATATTGAAGATGGCAGTTTTTTTTCAGCCCAAGGTGTTGAAAATTGTAACTAGTGTTGGTCTTCATAATTATATTTGAGTCACAATGGAATATATTTGTGAAAAGAAAGAAAATTTTTACTATAAATTGAATTATTAAAGCATGGGTTTCATGCTTGGGTCAATGGTTCTTAGGTAAAATCCTCCATTGTAGGATTTTAGGGTTTATGTCAAGTGTCCTTATCCATTTCATATTGTAAAAGACCATTCCTGGGCTTAATCTATCGAAGAAAAAAATCATTTTTATGTAAAATAGGCATGTAGGCCTCCTCCACCAATTCAGCCTCAACCTGGACAAGTCGACCTAATTGAGAGGCATAATATACTATATAAAGGAAACAACTCACCTTGTTTGGAGCTTATACACAACAAGTTTGATCTGCAATTGCTGGAGGTAGAAAATAATAAAAAATTCAAGGAAGAGGAAGGAAACCCTAGCGAAGGAAAAGGAAGTATTTGTCAAGCATAAGAAGTCAAATTTTATATCTCCTTGTCTCACACGTGCAAAGTTTATGGGTTGCTGGAAGGGACAAAATTGCAGTTTTGTAGCTAGGCTAAGATTCTGAAGTAGCTGGGGGTCAAAATTCTAGATTATTGCTGGGCTGAAGTTGTTGGACAAGAAGAGACTACTATAGTTTATTGAATCATCTTGGAAGGCTGACTTGGTGGAGGAGGAAGGTATTTTGGGCCTAAGGTCTTAGTCTATCTCAATTGATTTACTAGGTGAGGAGTTTGATTGGGTTTTCCCCTATAGCCGGGTTTTAGCCCTGGTTGAGTTATAGATTGTAAAGATAATGGAGCTTTATGACTCAATTTTTAATGGTTTTAATGGATTATATATTACAGGTTCTCGACTTACTATGTATGTCAACTTTTTAAACAATATAATATGAATACAAGTTTTTCTTCAGAAAATGTTTGTTTGTTAAATAATGGGGCATTTAAATGGTTTCTTGTTGAAAAATAGAGTCTTATAAGATTGGAGAAAATAAATCCTTTCTTATTTTAATTCATAACTCAAAAATGATATTTCGTATTTTCCACTGGTTATTTCAGTTATGTTTCTTCTTTATATATGATGCGTTAAGATAACAACTTTATGACTTGTTCATCATGTAATAGTTCATAAGGAAACTTCGTATGGATTTATTGACTTGACATTAAGACTTAGTAAAATTAATAATGAAGGCGAAATTAGCATCGAATAGAGACTTAACATATGTTTACGTGTTTGAGATACTTGTGGGATGACTAACATGTTGCAATAAACAATTCATTGGGTGAAAACACATAAATAATGAACTTTTGAATGCCCCTCCATGAAAGTTGTTACCGAACATCGCTCGCTACCATCTAGTGTCCATAGCCCCGACGAAGTCATTTGCTGCTTCACAAATAGGATTTACCTTCCTTGACTTATTTATCCTTGTAGTTGGACTTTCTTGTGAGCTTCAAATTTTCTTTTTATTTAAATTTTCACTTTTCTGCAACATGGTGGGCAGAAATCATACTGGGCAATCCCACAGTAATCCCAATGCAACTAGTGTCTCTTTGCTGCCAATGAGTGTTCATAGCCCCGACAGAGTCACTAGCATACCCCACAAAAGCCACAACACAAGGAAATGGTTAGATTGTGCACTGAAAAAAATCAGTACCACTGACCTTGCTCTGCTGCCAGGGAGTGTTCATAGCCCCGATGAAGGTTTTCAAAATATCCCATCCTAAGAGGGAAAGGTTATAGATTGTGAACGATAGACTGGTGGTGGAACTATTTGTGAAGGAGGAAGACAACTCGTCTTGGAGCTCCATGGCTAGACATATTTCTAACAACACAAGAGATCTCGTAAGAATTTTTTAAGGATATGTAATTGTGTAGATAATCTCCAGGGATTGATAATGTGCATATGAATTGAGATTCAGTCTTGATTGTTAAGTCACATGACCAAAAGTAATAACGCTTCATACATGATTTAAATCATGCAAAGTTATTGTAGAGATATCACTTATTTTAGATTCTCATTACATGAATGCAATGATTATTAATTATTTATCACTTTTGTTTTTTTTGTTTTTATTATATATGTATAAACATATAGATAAGTAAAAAAATTTCAAAAGCTCTTTATTTTTTATTTTATTATTTTTTTAACAAAAGAACACTTAGTAAGTAAGATAATGTTTTAGAAATTGGCCATTTATGGCATGACCAACTTCTTCTCGCTCGAAATTTCTAAGGGAAAATGAATTTTCCCCTTCAACCTTATCGATTATGAATGGGCTAACCATCAATTATCAATTTTTTCATGCTTTCCAGGATCCTCATTCCTTTTGTCCCACTTGAGGACCAATCACCAAGAATAAAAACCATGTCTTTGGCACATTTGTCAAATACTTGCTTAATTGTTGCTTGATGTTGGTTTATTCTTTCATATACCATCTCTCTTTCCTATTTTATTTGAATCATTTGGTTAATTCATCTTTGAAGGTCATTAGGCTCTTCATTGGCTTCTCGCAAATTCTTCATAACCTTCATGCCCAAATAGAGTGGGAAGACAACATATAATCCATAGAATAATTGAAAGGGTGAAGTGCCGATAATTTTTTTAGTGTTGATTCTACCTGCCCATACGATATATTTCAATGCTATGTGCCAATTACACTTTTTAGAGTGTAATGATTTCTTCAAAATTGTAATAATGTTTTTATTAGTAGACTCGACAAGCCCGTTTCCTTGAGGGTAATAGGATATCGAATGACCTAATTTCACTTCGTAATTATCACAAAAATTCTGAAAGGCTGCTCAACATAACGGTTTAGCATTGTCAGCTATGATCTTTTTGGGACACCCAAAACACGAAAATATGTTTTCTATTAAGAAATCCATCACTGTTTTATCATTAATATTTCTTAATGGGATGAATTCAACCCATTTAGTGAAATAATTGGTGGCAGTGATTATTTAACACTGTTTACCACTGGAAGGAGGGTGGATTTATCCAATGAAATCTAAACCCCATTTTTGAAAAGGAGCTTTGGTTATGATGGGATTCAAAGGTAACACCGCAAGATTCTACTTTCCCATGAAAACCTGACATTGGTGATAGACTCTCACCTTCTTATTTACATCATGAAAGAGAGTGGGACAATAGAGACCACTTCTACGAATCTTATGGGGGGTAGCTCACCATGTGAAATGGCTACTACAGACTCCACTATGATTCTATGTGATCAAATAATCCACTTGGGAGGGTAATATACAGTTTAAGAGTATACCTACTAGGTATTTCCATTGCAACTTACCGTTTATAATACAATAATTTACAACTTTCAATTTTAGAGAACGTCGTGCAGATTTACTCAAGGAACTCGAAAATTGCATGGTTTGAAGATAGATTATAATGTCTCTATACCATTTAGATGAAGAAAAATATGGATAAATGGTGGTAGAGGCTGAAATAGGTAGCAGTAATGGTGACTGCTTATTATAGTATTCTTCATTTTCTTCTGCCATAGTTTCGAGAGTGTATTTATTGATGCCTAATGCATCGAAGTTGGCTTCGGTTAGTAACTTAGCCAATCCTTGGCCCTTCACAATATTAATAGGTTTCAACTCTAGATCATATTCCTGGACTTTATCTATCCACTTCCCTCTTCTCCCTTTAGTATCATGTTGCAAAATAATGTCTCTTATCGCATGGTGTGAAAGATAAATGATGGACTTAGCTAGCAGGATATATTCTCTAAAATATTTGAGGGTTTTTACCAAAATCATAGGATTTCTTCTCTATTACATTGTATTTAATTTCTTCATGTTGAAGAGCCTTGTTGAAAATGCCACAGGCTGTTCATACCCCTGCTGATTCTTTTGTAACAGAACAACAACAATGATATGTTTACAGGAAAATGGGAAAATAATAAAATCTATTTTATAATACAAGCTAATGAGGACTAGCGCCTCCATAATGGGAATTTTGATTCTTTCAAAAGAACATTTGGACTCTTCATCCCATCTTATGTAATTTCCCCTTTTAAGCATTCTAGTAAAATTTTTAAATATCTCTATAAAATTGGGGATAAATCTTCACAAGAAATTAATCTTTCCTAAGAAGGCTTGAACTTCCTTCTTAGTGCTACGAAGAGAGATGGTTTGGATAGCCTATACCCTTTCAAGATCAATCCTGACTCCATGCTGTGACATAATATGCCCTAGAAACTTACCCTTGGTCATGGTGAAGAAAAATATTTTGGGATTTAAGGATAGACCATACCTTCAACATTTCCGAAAAATCACTTCTAAGTGCTTTAGATACTGGTCATCGCTCTGAGAGAAAGCAGTCATATCATCTAGGTAGATGACTATAAAATGATATTTATCATCAATGAAGGCGACATCCATCTCCCTCTTGAAGGTGGCCCCAACATTCATTAACCCAAACGACATCTTTTGATACATGAACATTCCCTAGGGGGTGGTAAAAGCAGTCTTATGTATATCATCCTTGTGGACAACTATCTAGTTATACCCAGAAAATCCATCCATCATGGAAATGTGAGTTTATCCTACCCCTCACTGAAGGATGGAATCCATTTTGGGGAGAGGATAATTGTCCTTATGTGATGCTTGATTAAGGTTTCCGAAGTCTATGCATAACATAATTTCCCCATTCTTTTTCTTAATAGGGACCAAATTGGCTACCTAGGTGGAATAACGAAATGGAACAATTATCGTAGCATCTAAGAGATTTTAATTTATTTCTCAATGGGGGTGGGGGGGAGGAGGAGAGGGTTGATGTGTCTGAGCTTTTGTTTGAAAGGCTTGACTCCTTCTTTTAAAGGGATACAATGTTCTATTATAATTTGGTCATATGATTTGAGGTCATTGTAAGACTAGGAAAAAGACATTGGTATATTTGGACAACAATCTGACATATTTCTCTTTTACATCAAAGGGTAATAGTTGGGATAAATGAACTAACTTTCTTTCACCAGTACGAGCAATATTCACTGGCTCTACTTCTATATTAGGAGGCTTCAATGTCAGGTTGGCAACGAAATCATTTTGATAAAAAATCTTCTCTAAAGGAATCAGTGCTCTAGGGATATCATTTATTTTTAATTAGATGACATCATGTTTGCCAATTTTAGTTTTTAGGGATGTGACATTAGCACTTGCTTGATTGACTTCTTCATCTTCATCTATGTAATGATATGAAAATTCACTGATTAGTCCAATATTTTTTTTTATTTCTTGATCATCTTCAAATACCTGGCAATGCTTTATATTATTAGGTATGGAGGGTCTATAGAGGACTTCGATATCGAATATTAATTGAAGGTTAGTGGGAGGGATAAAAGTAGCGGCGGTAACCACAATGGCATTGACTAATTGATTTCTTTCCCTAGGAATAGTAGTAAAGTTGATAGCGAAAAATAAGTTATCAATTAAATCCCAGACTTCACTCCTATAAGCGTGCAATCAAGGATGTTTAGTTTGACATTTATTTCTTACTTGTTTAATCACTAATTCAGAGTTGCCAAAAATTGATAGATTTTGAATGCTGAGTTTGCGTGCGGTCTCTAATCCAAATACTAAGGCCTCATACTCTACTATATTATTAGTAGTTTCAAATTTTAATTTAAAAGAGTAAGTAGTACTATGTTGAGACAAAGGTATCAAAACAACACTTTCACTAGACCCTGCCCGAGAGTAAGCCCCATCAAAATACATTTTCCAAACAACATTAGAATCTTCAGGTGGAAAGATAGAAGTGGTTTTTTCACAAACAAAGGCTTTTTCCTCATCTGAAACAACGAAGACGAAGTTTCCCATATTATTAATGAAAGTAGAAATTGGTGAGTTCTCGGGGTGTTGTTCTAAATTGAAGGTATAGGTCAATCTAGATTCTCTGTATAGTCGGCGTGTCCCTCCTCCAAATATGGGTATAGTGGCGTAGGAAAGATCAAGTTGCAATGAATCACCGATATGAGCATCCTAACTCCTTGATAGAAGCATTCTGTAGTTAGGAGTGACATCAAATACCACTACATCCATAAAAATACTTTTAACAAGAACCTGGGCTAGAAGTACAACCATATATTTAATCACGCCTAGACATTTAATTCTTCGAGAATTGAAAGAGTAGAGATCCCAATATTCTCGAGTAATGGTTAGACTGAGTTTATCCATAATATCTTTTAGCATGAGATTGTGAGAGGCACCTGAATCTCGCATACAATTATGCATATTCTAGTCGTGAATATTTAAGCTAATGTAAAAAGGAGGAACTAAGGTACTGTCTTTTTGATTTACAGAGCCGAGTAATTTTGGGGGCATAATCTTAGACGTTAATAATGTCTGTTAGCCCCATTTCTTGGTATGGTTAGTAGGAGTTTTTGAAAAAAGAATCAATTTCTTGTTTATAGTTAGGAAGGTTAACAACTTCAGTTAAAGGCATGCTAATATTGAGTTTGTTCAACTCATTTTGTAAGCTAAATTTTCATACTAAAGGTGGATCGACATCAGGGGGATTAGGCTCATGGGTTATGAATGGTTTATCCTTACATGGAAGGGGCTGAGGCACTGGCTCTCTCTGAGGAGCATGGTCCTTCATGGGTCTAAGGTTATATTTGTGTTGAAACTGGTCTTCTAACTGTTTAGCGAAATGTTGAAGCTGAGGATTCCAAAAATATTGTTCTATATAATCAATGCCATCTTGATCGTGCACATCAAGGGTATTAATGGAATTTATATTAGGATATTCCTCCTCTTCAGGGTTCACCTACTGACTAGCTGCATCATCATCATATTTATAAACGAGGTTAGTATTATTTTTCAGAGGAGGCTGAACATGGGGCTCATCTTGCCTTTCTCCCATTTGCAACATTTGTGGAGGACAATTGTAAGGGGCTTGATTTCTTGGTAGGAAATAAGGATTTCTGTTTAGCAGATTATGACGAACATTTAGCTGTACAAGAGGGTTTATAGGAGGAGGAGGAATTTCCCTATTCCCAACCTCAAGGCACTATAATTTATTGGTTAATGACTTAATAAGCTTCAACATTTCCTCTATCTTGTGATCCTAGGAAGAGGAAGAAGCAGGAAGTTGAGGAGATGTATCAACCAATTTATTCTTTCCATCAGATTGATTATAGTGTGAGGAACGTTTCCTAGTGTTGACAGTGTTGGACTTGCTAACATTCAAGGGATCTCCTCGATATGAAGTCCCAACTAGACCTCACACCGTTTGGAGTAGGAGTCCCAATAGTGGTGGTAATTTTATGCCTTGACCGTGGAAACTTGTAGAGGTAAGTATAATAACTTTGGGTGAGAGAAAAAGTGTGACCCTGCTGAGAGTCAAGTGCAATGCATGAAGGTTCCAACACATGAAGGGAAGAGGAAGTGCACCCCTTGGAAGCTTGTAATAGTAAGAAAATTGAGAGGAACACACAAGCGAAATGACATCACAAGCTAAGATGCGTAATATTCCACAAGTTAAAGTGATGAGTTAATACAACAACATGCATTCAACAAGATTTATACAAATGCAAAAAAAATAGTTCATACACATATGCGTAAGTTAAATAACATAAATTTCCAATACAACAGGAATATTCCTACTATATTAACAACATATGCATGAAAGCGAGTTGACTCTGATTTAATTATTATAAGTGAAAGTTCCATTCATACATACACCATTGATGACCACTAGCCCCAATAGTGGAACATTGTAATCAAGAACACCTGCTCCTCCAAAGAAGTATACTCTCTCTATGTTATGGAGAAGCCAAGGCTCTTCACAATACTCCCAAGCTCTTTCTAAGCCTAAGCCTATCCAAAAGCTTGGCTCCCAAAAGCCCATTACGTGAGTTATGAGGTTCAATTTATAACAAGAGGGGGTGACTCTTCAACTCCCCTTTGTGACATTTGGACTACCCTCATGACTCTTGAACTACTTCACACAATAACACATTACATTACATGATGACTTTTCATATTCCAATATTGAAATTTGGAATTTCACTTACAACATAATTACAAATAATCTTGCATTTTACACTTGTAACCATATAAGACGAAATAGGGTAGAGACAACTTGATAGCCTAAAAAGACACAACACTACGATGTTGGAGTTTGGAGAAGTTTAGTTTAGTTTAGTTTAGGAGAAGTTTAGCACATATTGGTGCCAAGCTTGGTATTGTCTGATGGTGTCCCTAAACTTCTTAATGGTGTCTTGCTAGAAGCTGACTCTAGCCTCCATGGCATCTGGGTACACTGTCTTGGAACCTATGTCCAACTCATTCTGAAGCATTAGAAACATTGTTTTGACTTTGATAGGACTACCGATGAACTTATGCATGTTCTGTGCATTCAGATACTACAAGTACTCTTTGACCTCCTCCTGGACTTGGTTCTTAGGTTTACCTTTGGTGAGGGAACCGATTGATGGGATTTGGTGTGTTATCACCAAGACATCCAAACTACTGTACAACCATACATATGAGGCCTCAATGATGGCAGTGAATGAGGCGAGCTACTTGTTTTTTTGAATCAACATTCAAACCTTCGCTTTCTATAGCTCTGCCTGTGGCTTCATTTTCTTCACTAAGTCAAACAGGGTCCCTTTGAACCGCATTTTCCACTCTTGTACATAGGCAATGGAAGCTTGTATGTTTTTGAGAGTTTTAAAAAACTCTTTGATCTACTATTGTAAGCCATGAAAATGAAAAACTACTTTATGTATGGTGTCAAACCTATCATAGAGCTTCCACATGGTTTCTCCAAGTGTTCATACTTCAGCAAGTATCACTTCTCTCATCTCTCCCAGTGTGGAAACTGCATTTTGCGCTACTGCTCGGTGTTGTTTTGCTTCTTCCCTATTAGCCTACAAGTTCTGTGTGAGTTACTCATTCTCGGTCGTCAAATACTGAACATTTGATCTTGTTTCTCCTGCATAGGTAAGATAGCTTCGATAATGGTATCTAGATGCTTCCTGGTGTCTAAAACTATCACCCTTTCTTTAATGAATGCAGGTGATGTGTGATCATCTGGAAAGTGTATTCTCTGTGCTTGTACAATCCTCTTTTGGAACTCATCGAATGATAGATTGTATACCTCCATCATCAAATCATCATCAAGGAGAACAACATCTCCTTGCTCACTCAGGGATGGCTCTGCTGCTGGAGGTGGTGGAGACTGAGGAATGACCTGTGTTGCTCTCGGCATCAGGTCAACATTTTCAAGTTGCATCTCCTATTACAAATCCATGTCTATTACTTCGATCAGTTGCTCAATTTGCTGAGAAAGCTCCTGATCCTGCATCTGTTCACCTTCCTCCTCAGCTGCTGGTTGTTCCTGTTCTTCAACCTATTTCGACATTGTGTCTTTTATCATTGTGCCTTGCCTTTGTTCTTCTTCCTTCTTCTGCTTATTTTCTCGTTCTCTCCTCCCAAATTCCCGTTCTTCATTCAACTTCTTCTCTGTCTCCTACAACTTCAGTTCTTCTTCCTGCAACCTCTGCTTTTCTCTCTTTCTTTGCTCTATTCTCTACATCCTTTTCTTCTTCTTTTCTTCTGCTGCCAAAGATGATTTTTTGATAAGAGGTTTTTCTTTCATTTTGCAGCTTTGTTCTCCTTCTCGACAGTCATCAATCTTCCTCTTTCCCTTGTCCCACATGATATTGCTACCTTTTGCTGTTATTGCTTCCCGAGCTGCCATTATCTAGGGAGAAACCTATGAAATCCTTGCTAAACTGACCAGCCCACAGAGTTTGGAGGAATTATAGCAGTACCTCCAAGGATCCTCCTTTGGCCAATGAAATGCCTCACTAATCCATAGAAAGTAGAATCTCATACAATTGTCCTTGCGAATACCGCATAGATCATACAGATTAAAGTCATTTGGTGTCAAATTCAAATCTCACCATCTCCTTAGCCTTGACATCTGCGACTTTCAAGTTATTTATATCATATAATCCAATCTACAAAGGAAGAGTGGGCCATGGTGCTTTCTTCTTCCTATGCAGTGTTGTTGACAACCCTGTACGGAGATGGTATGATACTTCTTGCATGATCAGTTTGTCAGTGACATACCTTGGTAAGACATTTACAGGCTTCTCTCCACCAAACACTCTAATGAAGGTGCCACCTAGTGAGGCATACCAATCTGCAATGTCTATTATCGCCTCCATTGCTTCTCAAGACATGCAAGGTGGATCTTCTTCAAAGATAATCTTGTATAACAAGATGATAAAGTGGTTAGTTAGTCGTGCCATTACTCCTCGATAAATCCATTATGAAATAAAATTGCAATAGATGTTCACGACGGTCTCTCATTGTGTTCATGTCCAGTTCATGCCAGGGACCTACTGTTGTGCACAAATTGCATCTACTAAGTATGCTGACATATAGAACCTTTCTTTCTCACCCTTGGGGGGATTCTGAGCCTATGCTACATGGGACTTCAACTATTGAGCCAACATATCTGACCAGTTGAACAACCTCTCATCGTTCACAATCTAATCCAACAAAACTGCCCACCCTTCAGGGAAGGTTTTTGTGCTCTCTTGACCATTGATTATGCAAGAAAAGATGACCAAGAGCTGATAAGCCTTCATGAGGGACTTTGTCTTGAAAACATGGGTGGGATTTTGTCGAAACTTCGATGGATATTTCACCCAATATTTGAAAAAATCTCTTGTGTTCACATATTTGTGGGTGGCATAGAAGAGTGAATCCATGTGCTTTACTAGCTCGATAAAGTGATACATCTGCTGAAAGTCTTCTGCCTAGAAGGTGGCAAGATTCTGACTGCTGGAACTATTCAATGTCATGGTATTCTCATCCATGCGTGAGAAAATCTAGCTGATGATATTTGCACATAGGAATGTCGAATCTATGGGGCAGAAATGCCGAATCTATGGGGCAGAAAGGGCATTCATGACAAGAAAATGCCAGTTTTAAGAAAAATAAATTACAAGGAAAGTTCAAGCAGCAAACCTGGCACTAGATGGGAAGGATTGTGCAATTTTTCCTGACAGGGGGAACTGGATACCTATGGGAACTACGCAGTCCCAAAAGTAAAGGTGGAAGCCTGATGGTTGAGACTGCATAATGCATAGTTTAGTCTGGGTAGAGGCCTGGGAGAGACTGCACATTGTGCAATCTAAGTGGCCAAGTTGATAGACTGGCTCCTAGAAATTCGCACTATGGAGTTGGAGCTAGCTTGGAATGCACACTGCGCAATTCCAAAGGCCAACCTTATGGCTTAGGCCCCAGTATTACACAGTGCCAACTAGGAAAAGTGAAAACTGGCCAAGGGAAACCCATATCTACCCAAGGGAAGTGTGGAAAACAAGCATATTTGAGAGATAGTGTGAAGCTTAGTGCATATCTGACTAAGTGTATATAAATGCATGTGAATCAAGTGCAACAATCAATCAAATAGAAGGAAAACGAAGTATGTGAGGAGAGTTTCCGCAACAATGACCATTGGTGAAAAAACGAGAAAACTAATGTGACACTTGGGAAAGGCAATCTAAAACTTAAAAAAACATTTCTATAAGTTAAATCAAGTCAAAACACCAACAACCATGAAGAGAAACAAATGAAACAATACTCACACAAGGGAAACAAAAAAAATGACAAAAGTCGAAAAAAGCAAAACTCACCTGGAAAAGCACCGACGATCGCACCAGAGGTTCCTTGATCTCCTTGGGAATGATAGAGCTCCAAGATTAAGTGTGTAAATGAACTTGTTGTGGTGGCTGCAACACCCTCCAAAATTTTGGCTTGCATCCAAATTTTGGAGCCTTCCTTGGTTTTTCCTTTGATGGTTGCAAACACTTGAGCTCACCCCATGAGCTCTTGTGAAGCCTTTCAACCCTTTTGATTGTTTGAACAACAATCATGTATCAGCTATCACTATTGTCACATCCTTGTGGAATACTCCGCGGGATACTCAATAGACCATATTTGTTTTCTAGTTATAATGTCCGTCACATCTGTGTGGACTACTCTACTGGGTGGTGTATGTGTTGTTCCCTTCACCTCGGTTTTAACGACTTCTGCATCTGCTGTGGACTACTCTGCTGGATGCTGGACATACATTTGTTGGTTCATGTGTGTATCTCCCTGGGTGGTACTAATACCTCTCATATAGAGGCTCACTTTACTCTCTCCCTTTACAGTAAGAGAACCCAGGCACAAGTTACATTACGCAATCACCAAAGATACCTCGCTTTTGAAGTTACATGCATAAAATTTTCATGCACTGAGCAACAAGAGCTAAGGAAAATGTCTAAGATAATGGAAACTGGGCCATCATACCGGATGAGACTCCTACACAAAATAGTGTGAGGTCTAGTTGGGACTTCATACTGGGGAGATCCCCTTTGTTGGTGGGTCCAACACCGTCAACAAAATAGCACGAGAAGGAGAGCCAGATGACAAGTTGAGCTTGTTGCATTTGGTTTGAATCTCTTACCTAAAATGGCTCATACACAATCGTGATCCCAGGGTGTTTCTCCCATTTTTCCCTTGATCAATTTTCATCCCCCGATGAGCTTCTTGATCACTTGTCCCAATTAAAGTTTAATGGTGAGAATGGAATGTCCATAACCAAGCACATTTATGATTTTCTTCAATTTTGCGAACCTTATGAAATCGATAATGAAGAGTCTTCTTTTCTGCTTTTCTTCCTCACCCTTAAAGGTCGTGCTAATCGGTGGTGTCATACCTTGTCACCTACTTTCATCCATTCCCTTCGTCCTTTCCTCAGGGAGCTCCATCAAGCCTTCGGTAAGTATAGCTACTGAGATGTTTGTGAAAGGATCGACCTATTAATAATGGATCCTAACGAATCAATCGAAAATTTTTCTAATCGATTCCTTCACCTTTGCTATGAAATTTTGGAAGAAGATTTGAACTGGGATTTCTTGAAACAAGAGTTCAAGCACTTGGTTCGTGTTTCTTCATACGGTGAACCTGAAACTCTTGATTTTTCTTCTTCCCCAACTCTTGCAGATTGTGAGGCACCTCAAATTGCAGAGGAGCCCAACACCCCGTTTGTTCCTTGTCCTCCTCCCTTTATGGTCCCAAGGTGGGTGTCCCCTCCCAGTTATTACAAGTCTTAGAAATCTGCGCAGTGGGTGCCCCCTTATGGTGATTGCTAAGTTGAGAAATCTGCGCAACATGTCCTCAACCCATCTTCTCACCTATCTCTCACTTCTATGGAGGAAGTTCTAGAATGGCTCAGGAAGCATAAAACAAAGAATCACTCCTCCATTCCATACGAGGATGTCACTGTTCATAACTCAAGTCTTTAATCTCATTTGCATCACTTCCATCCTCCATCATATACAAGCCATGAATTCTTGTACCATGACTCACTTGATCAATCCACTTCACCAACTGGCTGTTCACATTCTCTTGATTCTCTAGCTACTGAATCAAATTGCAATCAAGCGCAAGGTAGTCACATCCCTCAGGTAGAGTAGTAAAAAGGTGAGGACACTATCAATATTCCCTCTTTGATTCAAAATTGTTCGCATCAAGACAATGAGCTTCCATTCCTAATGATTCTCAATCTGCCAATCTTGGTGGAACATCCTGTACAATTAATTCTTTTGATCAATCCCCAGTCTTGGGCAATCATCACTCCCATACTTCCATATGATGTGACAAGTGCCCAAGCACATCATGTGATCTTTTGCTTTCTCATGAAGAATCTAACTCATATCTGGAATGTGCTCCGGTCAAAGAAGACATTCATATAGAAAATTCCTCTTCACCTCACTTGCTCATGTGTCCTACCATTCAAAATGCATCCACATGCATTGAAGATACTCCAAGTTATCTTATTTCCTCAATCGATGAGTTATCTCCTTAATTGACACAAGGCAGTGAGGCTATCCATGTTGAAATTGAAAACAATTTAATCACAGAGCGTACTTCCCATTCCCCATCATCTCTTCTCTTGCATGAAGACAACTCTTCAAGTTAGCTTGCTGAAGCTGAAAAATCTAGTGCAACCTATGACAAAGATGGCTGCCATCTTGAGAGCAATTATGAAATCAACAACAACATCCATCCTCAAGCCATGCATGATCTGGTTCAAGCTTCAAAATACGATTATGCAATTGTGGAAAGTTCTAAGATGTGCTAGGGAGTTGAGGCACTTCAATGTCCCTTGATGGTTATGTCAGGACCTCATGACTATGGTAATCCCTCAAAACCCAATCATATCCGGTTTCTCTCGCACAATCCGTCTATTTGCATGGTTGCACTCGATGTGAATTCACGTGTAAAAAATGTTTCGTGTTTCAGATGTGATCTCTCAATTTTTCAAAATTTCACTTATGACCGAATTCACAAATCTATCGCAACGCATTCGTCTTCATGCACATCTCTTGCATCAAACTCAGGATGGGAGTGTCTATCCCTCATGAAGTCATGGAATTATGAAGTTGAACATCTCAAATACTATCTTTGCCCATGATCATACTTATCGAATTTTCCCTTTCATGATTAGCTCCTTAGTCTTCTTGCAATCCTTGTACTGCAAATTTGTCCTCTCATCACACCAGAAATCTCTCTGGGTGATGATGAACGCACAAGCTATCACACAAATCAAGTTCCTCTTCATTCGTCACTCCCCAACTGGTTTCACACATTCACTGTTCTAGCATCCCTTTTACATTCCTATGATGACCATGGTGCCTGCACAATTTTTCACCAGTTGTAGGAAGGTAGTCCGTCATGTCTAGCTCACAACAAACTTGGTTCCATTGTTCAAAGAATTCACAACATTGTTCAAATGAATTTGCCTTTGTTCATTTTAAACTAGGAATCTGATATTTCAACCGGATCATCTGATCATTCCTCTATCTTGGGTGACGATGATTCATCTTATCATTTTCCCAACAGCACATCCAATGATAGTTGCTTTGTGCTCTCTAATCTTCACAATTTGACATTTCTCTCTTCAAATTTCCGTCAAGTAGATGAGGCACTTCAACCTACACTAATGGTTATGGTAGGTCCTCATTTTCTTGGCATGAATTTTGAGAATGATCAAACATATTTTTCCTTACAATATTTCCATCGTGATCCCGTTTGTGAAATAAAAAATTCATCCTTTCATAGATCATGAGGCTATCCAAAAAACCATCATGAATTTTATGATCCAATCGCTCAATGGTTGGAACAATCTTACTTGGCAAGCCATGTTTCAGGTAACAAGCTTCAATCCTTCCTCATGCTTGCTAAGATGCTCAGTGCAGACGAAGACACACTCATGAGAGGCTTCCGAGGTTTATTGAATAATGGTATCCATCATAGAGGTAAGAACATGTATTGGGTGGTTGTGACAATTTTTTCTACCCACAGGCAAGACCTTCCTTGCGATGTACAATTGGTTCAAGTTTTTGTATTTTTTGTTGCACACTATTTTTTGTCTGTTTTAATTGTTTATATCTTTGTGGGTGCAGGTTGGGAACGACTATGGTGGCTTCACTGGAAATTTCATTTCATGTAACCCTGATCATTTAGTGGTTAGAATAGGATTAAGATTAGTTGCATCTTAGTTTTCCTTTCCTTGCACTCGTTTTTCACTCATAGTACATCATGGTTTTCTTATTCCACTTTTACATCCTATTTGCCTTGACCATTTTTTTTTTTTTTTAGTTTTGTTTGCTTGATGTGTACGCCTTTCCTCTCATCTTGTTTTTCCTTTTGTGTTGAGTTTTCTGCCTGTTTGCACTACACGAGTGTTGTGCCTGCACACAATTATGGTTTTTGAATGAGTATGTGGCTGAAGTCAAAGAGTCTTGTGACACTGCAACACTTGGCCAGTCTTGTGTTCATCTTCTTTGTGCTTGGTTGCAACTTTTGGTCGATGAAGTCTCGACGAAAACTATGATTTGTTTGTAAAGAAAGTTTCAATCGTACCATGAAACCATGTCCAGTCTGGCAAACCTCACACATATACTTAGTTTTCTTCTTTATGTGTTCAAGCTTATCCAACCAGTAGAAATGGAGAAGGTGAAAATCTAAATGAGAAAACATGAATCAAAGGTATTTACATGCTTCTTTGAAGGAACAACCTCTCTTGCTCTTAATAAGTTAGGATCTCTCTTCCACGCCAAAAATAAATAAGTTCCTATGCACAATCCTCTTTAAAAAAAAATAACATAGGCGAAAGAAGAGAAAGGATTCCTATGTAGAGAGGTGAAGTAGGAAACTCCACCGGGGTACTGACCAGGCTTGTTGGTAGTGAAACAATGCTTGTGTTCCTGTGTGACTCCACTGGGGTATTGTCGAGGCCTACTGGTAGTGGAGAAACACTAGAGATGAAAACATAGAATCTGAAAATCTTAAGCTCGTGAGCCAAACTACCCTTCCCAATTTTGAAACACTGTGGTCTGGCTGAATCTTTTGCTGTGTTCGACTGAGTTGGTACAAGGTGAACCATGTCTGTCCACAGGGTAAGTGGGGAAGCCGAAGTGATCTGCACAATGAATCAATACTCCTTGAAAGACCAAGGCCCTGTGCTAAAATGAACCGAAACATAGAAGCTAGTATTCAAAGAGTGTGTTGCCAAGTGTTGTAGCAGTTGCAACACCCTTCAAAATTTTGGCCTGCATCCAAATTTTAGAGCCTTCCTTGGTTTTTCCTTTGATGGTTGCAAACACTCGAGCTCACCCCATGAGCTCTTGTGAAGTCTTTCAACCCTTTTTCTTGTTGGATTGATGGTAATATTTTGGCATGTTGATTTCTTTGTCATGCTTGTAATCTTATTCTAGTGAGTTTTAATGTTTGTCTTTGTGTGTTTGGATTGTCTTTGCTATGTAAATACTTGTCATACTCATGTCACAGAAAGTTGTAACCATTGTTGTGCAAGTGTCATCATGGTCATCTGAAGCTTTATCACAAGTGTCATGCTTGTCGTTCTCAGCTCTAAGACAGTCTCACTGAAGGCATGTTTTTTCATGTTGTAATGATGGTATTTGTTGTCTCATCGGTAAGTATGCTAAGTTTATGATCATAATGTCAGTCTGCACAAGTTCACTTGCTTTCGACACTTAGACATTTTCCTAAAAATTTGCTCGATCGGATAACTCTCCTTCAATCGGACCTCGACTGAGCTACACTGTGCACTCTCATCCCTCACTTACCTTGCTTTGCTACCAAAAACTAGGCAGTTCTTGAGGTTGTCCTCTAGGTCAACTACACTTTGCAATCCTAGAAGTGATCATCCTACCTGCCTCCCAGGACAACGCAAGAATTGCCTCCATGCCTAAACTGAACTGCACGTTTCTCAAGCACAATTTCTAAGCCTCCCTCTGTTTTGTAGGAAACATGCACTGCACTGAGACCCAAGGACACACTACTCTCCAAAAATATGTAGACATGCCCAGCTAATTCCCCTGCTACCTACCCCTCACTACCTTCAGAAACTGTGCAGTCATGTTTAGCAAGGGCTCTGCTACCTTGCTCTGCACTGTCTCCAGAAATTGTGCAGTCCTGTTTGGCAGGTCCCCTGCTGGCTTTCTTTGCACTACTCTAGAAAACTGTGCAGAATTCCCAGAGTGGCATGTCCTGTCTTCCCCTTGAAAATTGCGTAGTAGTTCCCCTGTACCCTGGCTTGTCCTCCTCCGAGAAACTATGCAAAATTCCTAGCTAGTCCCTTGAGTGCCCCACTCTGTCCTCCCTCTAGAAACTGCACAAAACTGCCCAACAGTCCCTATATAGCCCCACTTTATCCTCCCTTTGGAAACCACATAGAAATTGTCCACCTTAAGGTCCCATCTTGCAGTTGACACTAGTGACTGCCACTGCCTAATTTTGCCTCCCAATAATCACTGTGTAGTTTTTCTTGACAGTGCAGACTGATATCCGAAATCCCTCATCCTGGCCTGAGCTATGCTCTGTGCAGTTTCAGTGTCCTGTCCTCCCTCCCGTCCCCTGGACTCGAACACAAAAAACAATGCATCATACTAGACTAGGAGATTTTTGGATTTCATGTCATCCCATAATGAGTGAATTGTAGGAACATGTACCTTGTTGGAACATGGTGAGACAACAAATGGGATGAAGAAGGAGCACATGCTAGAAGACTTGCTTGCAGCTTGATGGACATACAAATCACATCGAGCACCAAGCGAAAGGAGTACATGCACGGAACCATCAAGAAAGACTAAGACCATTGAAGACCCCCCAACACGTAGCCATGCATAGGTGAAGACACAACACACCTAGAGAAAATCCATCACTTAGTAGCGTATCAACTTGACATGGGCACCATAGTCAGCCAATACATGTCAGCAGTGTCATGTCGAGTTGTGTCATGAATTGTCTGAACCAAATCACTACTATGGTCCATACTTGTTGTAATCAAATGTAGTGTAAAGTGAAATTCCAATGGATGCACACATGAAGTCGAAGAGTCATGTCAGTTGAAAAGTCATAGAAAGTTGAACGGTCGTGAGTAAAGTCCAAGAGTCACAAGGGCCAAGCATCACCCTTGGCTATATATAACCCCTCGTTGTATGAGCAAAGGACTTTTCACCTTGGCTCCTCCCACATAGCCTTGAGATTTTTTAGTCTGTTCCTTTAGGAGCGAGAAATGGCTCCAACGTCCCACTACTGGGGCTATGGATGTATGGTGTACATATGTGTCTTGGAACTTTTTCTTAATTCAGAAGCCTGTTAAGGCCAACATGTTTTCACACATGTTTTGTATCCGTTTGTAAGACTATTCTTTAAACATTTGTAATGCATGTTTTCTTAACTTGTACTAAGATAGTTGAACTACTTCGGTTATTTTAGTGCATACATTGTTGAAGATGTGTTGTATTGTTTATCAACCTTGTGGACTACTCTGTGGGATACTAGACATGCCACCTTTGTGTATTAGCTATCATTGCTGTCACATCCTTCTGGACTACTCCACGGGATACTCGACATACTATCTTTGTTTTTTGGTTATAACGACCATCACATCCATGTGGACTACTCCGCTGGGTGGTGTACGTGTTGTCTCCTTCACCTCGATTTTAATGATTGGTACATCTGCTGTGGACTACTCTGCTAGATGCTGGACAGACCCTTGTTAGTTCACGCGTGTCTCTCCCTAGGTGGTACTATTACCTCTCATCTAGAGGCTCACTTTACTCTCTCCCTTTACAGTAAGAGAACCTGGACACAAGTTACATTACACACTCACCAGACATACTTACCTTGATTTTTAAGTTACAAGAATAAAACTATCATGTGCTAAAAAACAAGGGCTAAGGAAAATCTCTAAGATAATGGCAACTAGGCCATCGTACTGGATGAGACTCCTAGACCAAATGGTGTGAGGTCTAGTTCGAACTTCATACCAAGGAGATCCACTTTGTTGGCGGGTCCAACACCATTAACAGATCTCTAGGAGCGTCGATTAAATATACTTAGACAAATTAGGGTTTATGATGTGCATGCTTAAAATCAAGGAAAATGCGAAAATTTGTGGAGGTTTCTAAAAATAACACAGGTGACTCCTTCAGGATACTAAAAATAGATCCCTATTTTTTAAGGATGCTTTTTCTTTTTTCTTTTTTGCTTTTTCTGGGGAAACTTGCCATGCACACTACCGGGAAAGACTACACAGTTTTGGGGAACTGGGAAACTCTATGGCTCGGTGCACTGCACATTTTTTGACCTCAATTAGGGTTTCACAATTTCTAGGCTCAGTGCTGGGATACCTCCCATGACTGTGCATTTTTTGAGCTTAAGGCTCACTAGCAATGAAGACTGCATAATTCCCATCATCAAGGCTACTTTCCCTCAAGGATTGCACAATTTATGGAGGCAAGCCCAAAACTACTGTGAGACCAAGGTGGGAGATCAACTTGTGACTTGAAAGAATTAGTTGAGTATTCAAACACAAGCAAAAATTAAAAGATAAGTCTCAGTCGAACCATGAATACTTGGATCAGTGCGAGATGAGTTGCCGTGGTTAAAAAGGAAGGATCCAAAATTGAAGCATAGGCAAAATTTGGGCAGTTGTAGCTATTACAACATTGGCGACACACTGGTAGAACTATAACTCTTTGTATGGATCTGTTGATGGTGATGGATCCACCAACATTCAGGGGATATCCCCGATATGAGGTCCCAATTAGACCTCACACCATTTTGTGTAGGAGTCCCACCCGGTATGATGGCTCGGTTTCCATATACTTAGATATTTTCCTTGGCTCTAGCTTTCAGCACATGAGAGTGTTGCAATGGCACCTTCAAAAATCAAGGTGAGTGTGCCTAGTGAGTGTGCAACGTAACTGTGTTTAGGTTCTCTTACTCTAAAAGGGGGATAAAAGCGAGACTCTAAGTGAGAGGTAATAGTACAACCCAAGAAGAGACACACGTGAACTAGGAAGGCATGTCCAATGTCGAATAGATTAGTCCATAGTGGATGTGACAGTCGTTATAACCGAAGAACATGGAAAGTGTTGTCTACCATCTAGTGGAATAGTCCACAACAGATGTGATGGTCGTTATAACCAATGAGCGGGGAAAGGTCCTAGTATCCTGTGGAATAACCCACAAGGACGAGATAATAGTGGCAACCATAACAACACATTCCCAACAAGATAAGCATTAAAACAACCAAAATATTTCAACCATCTTAGTACATGTGAAACAAGCATGAAATATA
This sequence comes from Pinus taeda, assembly GCA_000404065.3. Classification (NCBI taxonomy): domain Eukaryota; kingdom Viridiplantae; phylum Streptophyta; class Pinopsida; order Pinales; family Pinaceae; genus Pinus; species Pinus taeda. The sequence goes on from APFE030713363.1 coordinate 117,596, forward strand.
AATACTCACATAATAGTCTTACAAACATCCATAAGTCATGCATGGAAAGGTGCTAGCCTGAGAAGGCTTCTGTAATAAGCAAAAGTTCCAAGACACATATTTACATCATACATCACTAGCCCTAGTAGTGGTACATTGAAGCCACTCCTTGCTCCTCAAAGAACTGACTAAAACTATCTATGCTTTGCGAGAGGAGCCAAGGTGAAAAGTCCTTTTCTCATACAATGAGGGGGTATATATAACCAAGGGTGACGTGTGACTCTTTGAATACCCTCATGATTGTTCAACTTCCTATGAATTTTCAACTAACATGACTCTTCATATTCATGTGTGTCCATTGGACTTCCACTTTACATTACATTTGATTTACAATAGACACGGCTCATAATAGTGATGTGGCCTTTGACAACACATGACATGACTTGACATGAAAGTACTGAGATGCACTAGCTTGTTGAGGTGGCAATGTAAACCCGCTATTACTACTGAGTGATAGATGTGTTCTTGGATGTGCTTTCTTTTCTTCTCCGCATAGCTTGATGATGTGGGGTATTCAATGATCTTCGGTATTGAGAGGTAGTTGCATGCATGTGTTCCCTTTGCTTGTTCTTGATAAGATTCTTTGTCCATCCAACTATAAGTGAGTCTTCTAGCATGTTTTATCCTCCTTCTCCTTCTTCACCATCTCGCCATGATATAATAGTGTACTTCTTCCTACAATTCACTCATGATGGGATGACATCAACCCAAAAATCCCTAGTCTAAGATGATGCATTGTTATCCATGGCCTGGGCCCAGGACAGGTGACAAACTGGGAAAGAGGGCCCAATAACTGCACATTGTGCAGTTCCAAGTGACAGGAAGGGAGATTGGTCACTGAGACTGCAGAGGGTGTAGCTCAAGATTGGCTGAGGAACTTCTAGGGATAGTCCTCACTGCAGGGAGAAATTATGTAGGGGCCACTGAGAGACATGATTGTGCAGTTGAGACAGCCGGTGGATGATGCAGGATGGGAACATGGGATGCATTCTGCGCAAATTTCAGAGGCAAGGCAACACTAGGTAGTAGAGGGGCCCGGTGGACAGATCTGCACAGTTCTTGAGATCAGTGAGTCCCAGATGAGGGAGGACACTGGGTAACATTTCAACGCAGTTTTTGGAGGCAAGGTATGTTTGGTCCTCTGCACATTGCGAGGTTCCAGCAGGAAAGTGGGGAAGCTTGTGGACCAATCTTGCGAAATGCATAGTTTAGGTCAGGCTAGGAGGAGTTACTACACAATTTTGGGGATGAAGTGAGGCTACTCAACTCTAGAATTGCACAGTGCAACTACCCCATGGGATAATCAATGCACACTGCACAGTTCCAGGTAGAAAGGTTGCATAACTGAGGACTAAGACTGCATAGTGCACAGTTCAGTTGGGGTGCCGTGAAAGTGAGTTGCTTGGTCAGAAGGATTTTCAGAGAAATGGCAAGGTGCAGGAGGAAAGAAAATTTTTGAGGAACTTGAAATGGTGATCACACATTAGCATACTACGATGACACAACAACATAGACCACCACGTCAACAAGACAAAACATTACCTTCTGTGTGACTGTCTGAAAATAAAAAGCGACAAGTGTGACACTTGAGATGGACTTTAGGACGACCATGACAACACTTGTGCAACAATACTTACACCTTTGTGTATGAGTGTGACATATGTTTACATAGCTAGGGAAACTCGAATACAAAAAAGCCAACCTTTGAAATCACCAAAAAAGGACCGCAAGCATGGTAAAACAATCAAGCATGCCAAAAGACGACAATTGATCAAAAAAGAAAAAGGGGTGAAAATACTCTAAGAAATCTCATTAAATGAGCTCAAGTGTTAGCAACAATAAAGGGAAAGACCAAGGAAGGCTTCAAAATTTAAGTGTAAGCCAAAATTTTGGAGGGCGTTGTAGTCGCAACAACACTTGGTGACACACTGGTTGAATACCAAATTCTCTGTCTTGGTTCATCTTTTATTGCAGGGCCTTGGCCCTTCAGGGAGTATTGATTTATCGTGCAGATTACTTTGGCTTCCACACTTACCCCATGGGAAGACATGGTTCCCTTGTATCTCCTCAGTTGAACACAAGATAAGATTCAGCCAGATCACATTGTTTTGAATTGGGAAGGGTATTTTAGCTCGTGAGCTTATGATTTTTAGAGTATAGTTTTCATATATGGTGTTGCTCCACTACCAATAGGCTTGGACAGTACCCCGATGGAGTCACGCAGGATCACAAGCATTGCTCCACTACTAGTGAGCCTGGACAGTACCCCAATGGAGTTGTTTGCTTCACCTCTCTACGCAAGAATCCTTTCCCTTCTTTCCCCTTTATTTATTTATTTAAAGAGAACCGTGCATCAAAACTTATTTATTTTGGGGCGAAGAGGGATATAAATACCTCTGATTTAGATTTTCTCATTGATATTTCCCCTTCTCCATTTCTACTAGTTGGATGAGCTTGAAAACACCAAAGCAGAGAAACTAAGTATAGGCATGAGGTTCCTAGATTGGACACAGGTTCATGGTTGGACAAAAAATCTCCTTATAGACAGATCATATTTTCCATCAAAACTTCATCGGCCAAAAGGTACAACCCATACAAAGAAGGCAAACACAAGACTAGCTAAGGGCTGCAGTGTCACAAGAATCTTTCAACTTCAGCCACACACACACTTGGAAACCAAAATGAAGTAAGGCACAAAACTTATTCAGATAAGCAAAACAAAAAAAAGAAAAAAAGAAAACATAATAGAAAACCACAAAAGACTATGTACACAGTGCGGGGCGCAGTCACATATGTTCATTGAAAGTAATATTTTAAGTCTTGGCCATTGACAGGGAGAGAGTCAATCTTCCCATCAAGTGATTCAAGACGATACGTGTATTGGCCAAAATATTCGTGGAATGTGTATGGAACAATCCACAGGGATTGAAACTTAGTGTGCTTGCCTTTGTCTTCGTGGGATTTTTCCCACTACAAGACTAAGTCACCCACACTGAAGCTAGTCTTCCTTGCAAACTTTTTGTCAAACCATCTCTTGATACAGTTCTGATGGAGTGAAATTTTTTCTTTTGGTTTCATCCTTTCTTCCTGTAACTTGTGTAAAGTGTCTGTCCTACGCTGAACTAAGAGACATGTCTTGCCCTGGAATTCTTTGGTAAATTGGAGAGAAGGAAAGTATATGTTCGGTGGAAGGATGAATTCCTTTCCATACACTAGGAAGTAAGGGGAGGTATTCAGAGAAGGTTTAGGTGTGACTCGGTCAGCCCATAAAGCATTCATCAAAGCAGAGTGCCAGTTTTTCTACTTAGAGAATATGGTATTTTTGATGATATGAATGAGGTTCTTATTTATGGATTTAGCAAGACCATTCCCCTGTGGGGAATAGTTAGCAGAATGCTTTAATACAATACCATTTTCTAATGAAAATCATAAGCTTTAACAAATAAAAGTACGTTTCATTGTCAAAAATAAGTGATGTAGGAACATTGAACCTGGAAATGATATTATGTTGCAGAAAGATGATGACTTCCTGATCGTTCACTTGTTTCAGTAGAAATATCTATGTCCACTGCATGGAATAATCTGTAGCTGTCAAAATATAGCGGTGTTGCTTCAATGAATGAGTGAAAATTTCCCCAATGATATCTAAGCCCCACTATTGGAATGATTCTTCCACTCCAATAGGTTGCAGTGGGGCTATTGATTTCTGATTTATAATGATGCACCTTTGACAGACTAGACACTTGTAGGTGTAGGCATGAGCATATTTGAATAATGTAGGCCAGTAGAAATCAGCCTGCATGAATTTGTGTGCTATGGTGTTACCCGCGAAGTTTTCCCTGGCTGGTCAATCATGGAGATCACGTAAAACCTTATATGAATCCTGTGCCTCTAGGCACTTGAGCAATATCCGATTATGTTGATTTCTGTATAGCACCCGATGCACTAGATAATATGATAATGCTTTGAGTTGGAGTGCCCTCTTCTGCCACAAGGAAAAATGAGAGGGAATAATGCCATGCTCAAGGTATCGATGCACATTGGCATACCAAGAGTTTTCGTCTGAAGTTGGAGAGGCTCGCTTAACATTGCACATTTCTATTTCTTGCTCCCAACCTGCGAGCTCTTCTTCTTCCTCTTGTGCATGGACCACTTCTACTACTAACTAACAATGACCATGACCCTTGATGGTGTGAACTGGTTTGATGTTAAGATCATATTCCTGTAATCCGGTCATCCAGTTCATCCTTCTCTCACCCAGCTCTTGCTGAACAAGCAATGATCTGATTGCCAGGTGTGGAACAAATATAATGCACTGGTTTTTCAACAAGTAGGGTCTGAAGTGCTTCACCACCTTGTATACTGCATAAGATTTATTATCCACAGTGGGGTAGTTGAGCTATGGTCCTTGTAGGCTCATGCTCATGAAGGAGATGGGTCGTTCATTGTTCAACTCATCCTTCTGAGTGAGCACAACAACAAGAGAAGTATTGGAAGTGGAAGTGTAGAGCAATAAGTCTTTGCTAAAGTCTGGGTTGTACAATCCTGGTGCTTCTGTTTTTTCTTGCTTTATATGGGCAAATGCATCCTTTCCTCTTTCATCCCATTTATAGACTTCGTCCTTCTTGATCATCTCCTGTATAGGTTTGACAATTTGAGCATAGTCGGAGATGAATTTTCTGAGGAATTTGATCTTCCCCAAGAAGGACTGCATGGCTTTCTTGTTCATGGGGTGGGGAATATGCGTGATAGTCCGAACCCTGTCCAGATCTACCTTGTTCCAAATTTTAGCAATAATGTGTCCAAGAAGGTTACCTCCAAACACTACAAAGATGCTCTTCTTGGGATTCAAGGATATCCCATATTTTGCGACATTGCTCAAAAAGTTTCTTGAAGTGGCACAGGTGGTCTCACCATTGTCTGGAAAACATTGTTACATCATCAAGTAGACCACTATGCTCTTTTCGATATGCCCGTGGAAGGGAATGTCCATTGCACACTGAAATTTTGCACCTACATTAACCAACCCAAAAGACATTCGACGAAATACAAACATACCCCGCTTGGTACATAATGTAGTCTTCAGTCTGTTAGGCTTTGCTACTAGAACTTGGTTGTATCTCGAGAAACCATTTAACAAGGAAAACATTTCTGCCCCAGATACTATCTGCAATATGTGCTCGATCGACGACATTGGGAAATTATCTTTGTTCGAGGTGCGGTTGAGATTGCGGAAATCTACACATAGGAAGATCTCCCTAGACTTCTTCCTTATAGGGATTGAGTTAGATACCCATGTTGAATGTCACACTTTATAGATGATCTGAGCATCCATAAAATTTGTCAATTTCTTCTGTATGAGGGGATTAAGTGTTGGATGAACTTTCCTTAGTTTCTGTTGAAAATACTTGGCCCCTTATTTGATTAGTGTCACATGTTGGATATTTGCGTGTCATATGTCTTAAGATCATTGTACACACATGCAAAGACATCACGGTACTTCTTGAAAAGACAGATAAAATCTTGCCGCTCTTGTGGTGCACAACAAGTACCGAGATTCACATAGTTTAGATCTTCCTCTATTCTCAGATTGATCTGATCATGCAAAAATGTAGAGCTATGGGTCTTAGCATTCACAATTCCCTAAAAACAGTTCTTCCGGTCATACAATTTTTCCAATGATACCGCACCCTTGGGGATGAGGTTGCCTTTGCTTGTACTAGCTACATCCTGCAGAATCTTCTCGTGCACATCTATCACTGCATCTTTGAATACGTTAGCGTTGGCCATAAAATGCATTATCTGTTGATCATCATCAAAAGCACGTAAATTAGTGATGTTGTCTGGGAAAAATGGTTTACACAAAATTTCAATGGTAAAACTGTCCCTTAAAGGTAAAATCCTAGCAACTATGTTTTCCAAGGCATCTGTGACTACATTACGCATTCTTAGTACCGAAATAATATTGAAATCTTGGAAATGAGAAATGAGTTACCATACCTCTTGTTGATAACTCTTAAGATGAGGCAACATACAATGTATAGTGTTACGTACTTTATGCACCATGATTTCAGAGTCACCTACCATTTTTAGGACAATAAGATTGAGGTCAATGGATTTCTGTTAGCCCAAGACGAGTGCTTCATACTTTGTGTTGTTGTTCATGCACTCAAACTCCAAGCAACTAGAGATTGAATGTTTTCTGTGCAGTCAGTTTATTAAAACACAAACAGCTCCAGAGCCCTCCTATGTTTTGGATCTGTCAAAGTACATGGTCCACATATGATATGTACAGGGACTTCTTACCGCACTAGTGCTACTGTTACTACTATTACTACTACTTACTATACAAGTTTTATTTTTCCTAGTTGAACATGGAAGGAGGTCCAATGGTGTCTGGTGGGACTAGGGATGGATCTGCAATATAACACCCCAACTATGTCTCTAGAAAGTAATTGCCGAAAAAAAGTTCCACAAAATCCAACAACTTGTTATTTCCATTCAAGGGAGTTACATTGTGCTTCATGTATCTCTCTAACAAGTATTAGATTTGGTCGTTCTTGTCCTTATATGGAAGCCATACATGTGAACAGTTAGTGGAAAAGTATCCTTGCAGGTTACTTGACCAGTCTCTGCTCAACAATACCCGTATACTTCCGGGATGTCCACAATTACAATATTGATGCATTGATGAACTCGTTCATTAAATGATAACTAGATGATCACATCCCTGAGTTCACCAATTGTTGGAACACAAGTTATATCCAGTTGGATGATTTGTGCATCTGTATTACTCCATTGAGCATTGATTTTCCTGGCCACAAAGAGTGGCATGACATTAACCGATGCACTAGAATCAATCAAGCAATTGTGAACATTGACGTTAAATATTTCAAATGGAAATAAGAATGGTGGGAAGAGTGAGTTCACATCCTCCATGTAGAGTGCGTTAAGAACAAATGCAAGAGCTTCAAGAGGCTTAATAGATCCCTTGTTTGAAGAGGCGACATCACCAGTAGAGGTTTTCCCAAGTGCTCGTAGAAGAATATCCCGCTGGTTCATGATTTTTGTGAGTTCAAACAGAGAAATATTTGCATGAGCCTTATTCATGTCTTCTACAATGTTGTACTCTATTATGGAAAGATTCACTGAGGTGTCAGGGGGTGGAACTAAAATTCACGGTTTCCATTGGGATGGTTATGTATTTACTGCTTATGGAAACACTTTTCGTTGAAGCTATATTCTCGGACTTATTCTTAGTGTTCTGTGTTGAGTCGACCGAAGGACCCATTTTCCTTAACACGTTTTCTTTGAATTTCTGTTTCGGCACCTCAATCACAGTGGTGGCCCCTTAACTCCTCAAGTTGTATCAGTTATTTTTCTTCTGGGATGGACCGTCACTAGGAGGATCCTTATCGATGGTGTTTTTCTAAGCTGTGAGAACGTATTGATACATATTTATTGCATGCCCAGTGCTTGGAGCTTCATCGCCTATAGGAAATTCTTCTTCTTCATCAGACTCTGATTGTTCATCAACCATGACCTTGTCACACAAATGTGTAAGAAGTCTAATTCCATGGTTCCATTTTGGGCAAGTTTTTTCCAAATTATGTTCATGGTGGAACATGTAGTATGAAAATTTGGTGGATTGGCTGCTGCTGCTGCTAGAAGCGTCATTCTTCCTTTGTGGGTACCTAGGGGCCTACTTCTTAGAGTGGTCTCTTTTTTCCTCTATTTACATTCAACCATTTTGGTGGTGAAGGAATTGACGAGACAATTAAGGCTCTCAATATCGTTCATTTCCTTTTCCTTGGCCTTGCTCATAGAGGTTTGAGAAATTTTACCCACATATTTGGAGTCCTTAGTGGGTTCATCATCCGAAATGACTCTGATAGCACGCATGTCATTCTCCACAACAATAGCCTCTTCATAGTTTTCTGTTAAAGTTGGTTTCGCAGCTTGCTTGACATACTACAGAATACTGGTTGGCAAGGCAGAAGTGTAGTAGTTGATAGTGATGGATTCATTAGGTTTTGTATCGTCTGAGAAATTTTTCAAAATATTGTTGAACCTCTAATTGAAATCTTTGACCTTTTCTTTCTGCTCCATCTTGAGACTACCCAACTCCTTCAGTAACATGGTGGGGGTCTTGTCTTGAGAAAATTTCTCAAGAAAGATCCTTTTGAATGCCCTCCAATTCTGGATCGAGTTTGGAGGAAGGCTGTGGTACCATACAACTACTATGCCATCCAAGGTTCATGGAAATAGTCTAAATGTAACATCATCATAATGTACCTTGAGTGCTTGTAGATGTAGGTATAAATTGTCTTAGTGATCTTCTGATTTCATTGCGTTGTTAGGGTCATATTTCATTAGGAGCTTTTCCATGTGCCTTCACATCTTGTGCATGATACCCAGAAGTGCCAATGGGCCCTGAGTCATCCAATCCAGATGTTGGTCTGCAATGTTGTCTTCTTCATTGTCTTCCTCTTCCTCTTATGAATCTGATGATTCCTCTTTTGAGTCTTTTGGTTCCTCCTCTTCTTATCCTCCTCCTTCATTTCCTTCCCCTCCACCTCCTTCGCCGAAACATAAACCCGAGAGTCAAGGGTTTCCTTCTTCTTCTCCTTGAAAGAGCGGAGGTTATTCTTCCTTCTCCACAACTTCTACTAGCTCTTCAAGAGTGGCACGAATTTCTTCTTCAACAGATATAAATACTACTCCTGTGGGGGTAGTCTTGTTCTTCTTTTGAGAATATCGAAGAACGTACACTCCCAGAATCAATCCAACAACTTTTGTAAATTGACAGGTGATGGGATGGAGAGCCCAGATTTGATAGTACGACATTTTAAGTTCAGGCCTAGCAGGTGAGGTATTACCAACTTAAGAGTTGTAGATAGGGGAGAGGGAGTGAATGTGATTGCCTTGACCAAAAAATGGATGAGTGGGGTCAGTGGGACAATCAACCATAAAATACTAGCAGCCCTCTTTCTAGTGCCAAAAATGTTGACAATGTTGGATCCACCAACATTGAGGGTATCTCCCCAATATGAGGTTCCAATTAGACCGTACACCGTTTGGTGTAGGATTCCTATATGGTATCATGGCCCTGTTTCCATATACTTAGAGATTTTCCTCGACTCTAGTTGCCAGCACACGAGAGTGTTGCAATGGTACCTTTGAAAATCAAGGTGAGTGTGCCTGTTGAGTGTGCAACGTAACTGTGTGTAGGTTCTCTTACTGCAAAATGGAGAGAAAGGTGAGCCTCTAAGTGAGAGGTAATAGTACCACCCAGGAAGAGAGACATGTGAACTAGGAAGGCCTGTCCAACATCCACCGAAGTAGTCCACAATGGATGTGATAGTCCTTATAACCAAAGAACAAGGAAATATCCATCTACCATCCTGCAGAATAGTCCACATCGGATGTGACAGTCGTTATAACCAATGAGAAGGGAAAGGTCTGTCTAGTATCATGCAGAATAGTCCACAAGGATGAGACAACAGTGACAACCATAATAACACATTCCCAACAAGATAAACACTAAAACAACTGAAATAGTTTAACTATCTTAGTACATGCGAAACAAACATGAAATATAAATTCTCACAGAAGAGTATTACAAACATCCATAAGTAATGCATGGAAAAGTGTTGGCCTGGGAAGGCTTCTGTATTAAGCAAAAGTTCCAAGAAACATATTTACATCATACATCACTAGCCCAAGTAGTGGGACATTGGAGCCACTCCTTGCTCCTCAAAGAAATGACTGAAACCCTCTATGCTTTGCGGGAGGATCCAAGGTGAAAATTCCTTTGCTCATAAAATGAGGGGATATATATAACCAAGGGTGATGTGTGACTCTTTGACTACACTCATGACTGTTCAACTTCCTATGAATTTTCAACTAACACAACTCTTCATATTCATGTTTGTCCATTGGACTTCCACTTTACATTACATTTGATTTAAAATAGACATGGCTCATAACAGTGATGTGGCCTTTGACAACTCATGACATGACGCTACTGACATGGACTAGCTTGCTGAGGTGGTAATGTCAAGTTGCTGTTGCTGCTGAGTGATAGATGTGTTCTTGGATGTGATTTCTCTTCTCCTCTGCATAACTTAATGATGCGGGGTCTTCAATGATCTTCGGTATTGAGAGGTGGTTGCATTCATGTGTTCCCTTTGCTTGTTCTTGATAATACTCTTTGTCCTTCCAACTGTAAGTAAGTCTTTTAGCATGTTTTCTCCTTCTTCTCCTTCTTCACCATCTTTCCATGATCTAAAATTTTACCTGTTCTTGCAATTCACTCATGATGGGACGACATCAATCGAAAAATCTCTAGTCTAAGATGATGCATTTTTATCCATGGACTGGACTTAGGGCAGGTGATAGGCTGGGAAAGAGGGCCAAGTAACTATGCATTGTGTAGTTCTAGGTAATAGGAAGGGAGGTTGGTGACTGAGATTGTGGAGAGTGCAACTCGAGCTTGGTTGGGGACCTTCTGTGCACAATCCTCACTGTGGGGAAAAATTTCTCAGGGGCCACTAGGAGATGGGATTGTGCAGTTGAGATAGTCAGTGGCTGATGTAGGATGGGACCTTGGGAGGCAATTCTGCACAGTTCTCACAGGCAAGGTAGGACTAGGTAGGAGAGGGGCCTGGAGGACAGATAAGCACAGTTCTTAAGATCATTGAGTCCCGGCTAAGGGAGGACATCGGGGAACATTTTTGTGCTATTTTGGGAGGAAAGGAAGGCTTGGTACTCTACGTATTATGGTGTTCTAGCAAGAAAGGGGGGGAGCTTGTGGACTAATATTGAGAAATGCAAAGTTCAAGTCAGGATATGAGGAGTTACTACACAATTCTCAAGATGAAGGGAGGCTGCTTAGCTATGGAATTGCACAGTGAAATTGCCCTAGGGGATAGTGAATGGACACTACATAGTTATAGGAAGCAAGGTTCCATCATTGAGGGCTAAGACCACACAATGCATAGTTCAGTCAGGGTTCGATGAAAGTGAGCTACCCAGTAGGAAGGATTTTCGGCGAAATAGCCAAGTGCGAGAGGAAAGTGAATTTGTGAGGAACTTGAAATGATGATCATACACTTAGCATACTTCGATGACACAACAACATATACCATTGAGTCAATAAGACAAAGCATTGCCATCTGTGTGACTGTCGAAAAACAAAAAGCGACAAGTGCGACAGTTGGGATGGACTATAGGATGACCATGATGACACTTGTGTGACAATACTTACAACTTTATGTATGAGTGTGAAAAATGTTTGTAGCTAGGAAAATCAAATACACAAAGAACAACCTTCTAAATCACTAGAAACGAACTGCAAGCATGGTAAAACAATCAAGCATGCCAAAAGCCAACATTTGATCAAACAAGCAAAAGGGGTGAAAAGACTCTAAGAAAGCTCATGAAATGAGCTCAAGTGTTTGAAAAAATAAATTGAAACACCAAGGAAGGCTATGAAATTTAATTATAAGCCAAAATTTTGGAGGGTGTTGCAGTCGCTACAATAAGATCTTTTCTTATGCGAAGCGATTCTAACTCTTTCAGAAGTTTTTTTCAGTTATTTGATTATCATAGCTCCTTCACTTAGCTTTAGTTAAAGATGTAGTCCCTACCACTCTCTTCATCTACAATAAATATACCAAGCCAAGTCAAACTAAGTTGTTTTGATTGGGGATGAGTAGTATATAGATGCACAAGTAAAATAGATTGTCAGATTTTTAGTTTCATCTCTGGCATTGCTCCGCTACCAGCAGACCTAGATAGTACCCCGATGGAGTCACTTTAGGAAAAAAAGCATTACTCTGCTGCCAGCAAGCCTGGACACTACCTCGACAAAGTTACTTGCTTCACCTCTTTGAGTAAGAATCTTTTCTCTTCTTTCACCCTTTTATTTCATTTATTTTTTATTTTCATTTGTTCAAAGCAATGTGCATAGGCACTTTAATTATTTTAGGGGTAGGAAGAGGGATCTCAACTTATTGAGAGGAGAAGAGGTTGTCCCTTCAGAGAAGGATATTTATATATACCTTTGACATACTTGTTAAGGTTTTCCCCCTATCCTTACTCTACTTGACTTAGTTGATAAGGGTTAACCGAAAATAGAAAACCGATTAGAGTAGGCGGTATGAGCTAAAAGTGAAAACATCGTGATTTCACCATGACTCTCTCGGAAAGGAACACATTTTCCATCAAGGTATCATCGACTAGAAGAAATTAAAGACTCACATAAAGAGAGGGAATTGATAGATAACCAAGCGTTGATAGCAGTACAAGCTCCTCTTGAACTTCACCCTGCTTGTCTAAGAAGCCAAACACGGCTTCATGTGAAAACTAACCTATAGCTGAAAAGAAAACAAAATAAAGAAAAGAAGTGGGGAAAGATGGATGAAATAAAATCAAGGAAAAAAACTAGAAAAGAAAAGAACTACTCCTACTCCTAACCAAAATAGAGCATTGGCCAACTTACATAAAGTTATACTTACAATGCATCTTTCGGCGCATTGGCTAGACTATGTAGGCGAGAGCATGTATGTCAAAAAGGATATACAAGCAAACCAACAAACAAGAAAGATAAGACAATACAAACCAAAACATCTAAAGTTTGAATGAACCCGCAAAAAAGTAAAAATGGAAAGCACATTAAAGACATTCTGCGAATGTACCATGGTGTTCAAACACATTGCGAGTCAAAGGCAAGAAGGTACAAACTTTCGAACTTGAAAATGAGCAAACATGAAGAAAGACAAAAGTTTCCATTTTGCAACATTTCTTACTATGTACAACTCCTCCAATGACTGAGCGATATGATCGTGTGATACATATGAAGGATGCGAAGATTGTAAGATAGACTGATTTTCAACGTGCACAAAAGAGTAATGAGGAGCCTGTAAAGATTCAACACGTTTCTAGTCAGAAGTGGAACTGACCTCAAGGCTATGAGAACTTGACATAACCATCAACTCAGGCTAAAGTTCCTTGACAACTTGGGGAGGTTCTAATTTATCAGAAGATGGATCATCAAAGACTGGTGGCTTAGAAATATCAACAGTGGAAGAATCAGAATCATGATCAAATCAATCAATAAAAAGATCATGAAAACCAAGATCATAAAGTTCAATATTACAAACAAAGGAATCCTCATGATCTAATGAATTTTAAAGAGGGGATAATGGAGAACACAAAATTTCACCCTCTATGTTCCTAGAAAGATAAGATGAGAGATTGGAAGGATCATGGAAAACATATTTTTCCACTCCTCATTTAAATGAAAAGATGACATTCCATGTGTTCCGCAAATGATCGAAAGTAGTAACATCTGAAAATGAATTTTCACAAGAAGGAAAAGAAATGGCAGAATAGTGGAAAATGCCATGGTAATGTAGAAGAGGTGCGAATGGAAGGAGGCCATCCTTCACAATAGACTCTTGTTCAGATTCCCACACATAATCATCAAAAATGATATCGCATATTGGTTATTCAACATGAAATCCATCCAAAAATTGATCCTCATGAACGTCACAAGAGATATTAGATTCAAAACTATTGAACATAACACATCAAAATCCGGAGGATCAGAAGGACCGAAGGATGGAGGAGAAGGAGATAACACTTCATCACAACCATCAGAGTCACATTCCAAATCTGCGCTCAAATTATGAGTAAGTGGGATAGGAGGAGATGGTGGTATATCAAAAGGTGAATTCTCAACTTCCCCCACCTATAACTGTGGAACTAGATTTGTTTGATGGGAGGGATACAGAGGGCCACTTGGAGCAACAATCTTGTCTATCACAGATTCAGAAGCTGTAACACCAAGGTACATTGGGAGAGGTTCAAAAGATTCTAACTTGTGTGTATTTTTAGAAATGTGAACAAGATATAGAAATATATCTACCAAGAAATACCTATCAACTTAATATTTAGGAAATTCAAATCAGTAATGAATAAAATAATCATGAAAATCCTGAACGGATTCATCATGTACTTTTCAAAATTTTAACTTTTACTATTAAGAGATTTACGATCATAGAGATCGAAAGCACGACATGAATCTATGAAAAGTTGTTCGAAAGAGTGAATAGAGTCATTAGGCAATGTGTTACACCAATCTCACACACGCCCTTCGAATGTGAGAATGAACGACCTACAACCAACATCCTCACAGTGGATGCTGTGCTTTGTGCAGAAATCAAAAAACTGTGTGGTGTGCTCAAATAAGGTTGTTTCACCCTTACAATAGATTAGACAAGTCATCAATAGTTCTCATCGACACTTTCAGATTTGTGTGTTTGGAAAAACATGCCGTGGTTATGATTTGGTGAGAAGTCATCAAATGGGTGGAGAGATTCAAAACAGACTTCAAGGGTTCAGCTTTTCATCTGGCCCTCCTTTTAGTGTCATAAATTTTGACGATGCTAGATCGGCCAACATTCAGGGGATCTCCCCCATATGAAGTCCCAACTAGATATCACACCATTTGGAGTAGGAGTCCCAACAGTGGGTGGTAATGTTATACCTTGACTGCGAAAATGCATAGAGGGAAGTATGATAACTTTAGGTGAGAGAAAGTGTGTGACCCTGAGAAGAGTCAAGTGTGATGCATGAAGGTTCCAACACACGAAGGAAAGAGGAACCGCACCCATTGGAAGCATGTAATAATATGCAGATTGAAAGGAACACATGAGCGAAATGACATCAAAAGCTAAAATGCAGAATAGTCCACAAGTTAAAGTGATGAGTTAATACAACAACACACATTCAACAAGATTCATACAAATGCAAACGAAATAGTTCATAGGCATACATGTAAGTTAAATAACATACATTGAAAATAAAACAAGAAGAGTCCTACTATATTAACAACATATGCATGAAAGCGTGTTGGCTCTAATTTTATTATTATAAGTGAAAGTTCCATCCATACATACACCATTAAGGACCACTAGCCCCAATTGTGGAACATTATAGTCAAGAACACCTTCTCCTCTAGATAAATATACTCACTCTACGCTACCGAGAAGCCAAGGCTCTTCACAATACTCCCAAGCTCTATCTAAGCCTAAGATAGCCAAAATCTTGGCTCCCAAAAGCCCATTACATGAGTTATGAGGTTCTATTTATAGCAAGAGGGGGTGACTCTTCAACTTCCCTTTGTGACCTTTGGACTACCCTCATGACTCTTCAACTTCTTCACGCAATAACACATTACATTACAAGATGACTTTTCATATTCCAATATTGACACTTAGAATTTCATTTACAACATAATTACAAATAATATTGCATTTTACACTTGTACCCATATAAGACAAGATAGGGTAGAGACAACTTGACAGCCTAACAAGACACAACAGTATGATGCTAGATTTTGGGAGAAGTCTAGCTCAATAACCTCCACTTGCTGCTTCTCAGTCACATATTGGTGCCAAGCTTGGTACTGTGTGATGGTGTCCCTAAATTTCTTAACGATGTCTTGTTGGAAGCAGGCTCTAGCCTTCATAAAATCCAGGTACACTATCTTGGAACCTGTGTCCAACTCGTTTTGAAGCATGACCAACATTGTGTTGACTTTAACAAGACCATCAATGAACTTCTACATGTTCTATGCGTTCAACTCCAAGTATTCTCTGGTGGAATTCTGTCTTAGTTTCTCTAATTACTCTTCGACCTCCTATCAAACTTGGTTCTTGGGTTTAGTTTTGGTGAGGGAAGTGAATGATGGGATCTGGTGTGTTCTCACTAGATATCCAAACCACTGTATAACCATACATATGAGGCTCGAATGCTGCCAATAAATGAGGTGAGATGCTTGTTGTTCTAAATCAAATTTTGAACCGTCACTTTCTCCAGCTCTTCTTATGGCTTCATTTTCTTCACTAAGTCAAGTGGGGCCCCTTTGAACCACATTGTCCACTCTTGTACATATGTGATGGTAGCTTGTATGTTTTTTAGAGTTTTAACAAAATCTTTTCTCTGTCGCTGTAAGCCATGCAAACAGATAACTGCTTTATGTATGGTGGCAAACCTGTCATAGAGGTTCCGCATGGTTTCTCCAAGTGTTGATACTTCAACAAGTATCACTACTCTCATCTCAACCATTACAGAAACTACATTCTACAACGCTACTTGGAGTTGTTCTACCTCTTGCTTAGTAGCCTGCAAGTTCGGTGCCTTTTACTCGTTCTCGGCCATAAAATACTAAACATTTGATCTTGTTGCTCCTGGATAGGCCAAGTTGGCTTCGGAAATGGGATTTGGATGCTTCCTGGTGTCTGACACTACCACCATTTATTTAATGAATGCAAATGATGAGTGATCATACAGAAAGTGTTTTCTCTATGCTTGTACAATACTCTTTTGGAATTCGTCGAATGATAGATTGTACACATCCATCACCGAATCATTATCAAGGAGAACAAAATATCCTTGCCCACTTAGGGTTGGCTCTGCTACTGCAGGTGGTGGAGACTGAGGGATGACCTGTGGTGCTCTCTGAATCAGGTCAACATCTTCATGCTACAACTCCTGTTCCAACTCCATGTCTGTTACTTCGATCAATTACTCAATCTGCTGAGCAAGCTACCGATCCTACATCTCTTCACCTTCCTCCTCAACTACTGGTTGTTCCTGTTCCTCAACTTGTATCAGCGTTGTTTCTTCTATTATTGTGCCTTTCCTTTGTTCTTCCTTCTTCTAATTCTCTTCTCATTATCTCCTCTGCAACTTCTGTTCTTCCTTCAGCTTATTCTCTGTCTCTTGTAGCTTCAGTTCTACTTCCTATAACCTCTACTTTTCTCTCTTCCTCTACTCTGATCTCTGCATCCTTTGCTTCCTCTTTGCTTCTGCTACCAAAACTTCTATCTCGATAAGAGGAACTACTTTCATTTTGTAGCTTTGTTCTCCATCTTGAATGTCAGCAATATTCCTCTTTCCATTGTCCTACACAGGATTTCTTCTAGAGTTGTCGCTGTCTGTGGAGAAGCTTGTGAAATCCTTTCTAAACTAAATGGCTTTTGGATTTTGAAGGCATTGTAGTAGTACCTCCAAGGATCCTCTTATGGCCAATAAAATGCCCCACTGATCCACGGAAAGTATACTCTCGTACAATGGTCCTTACAAATACCTTAAGGATAATACATATTAAAGTCCTTAGATCTGAATTCAAATCTCACTATCTCCTTAGCCTCGAAATCTGCAACTTTCAAGTTATTTATCTTGTATAATCCAATTTGCAAAGGAAGAGTGGGCCATGGTGCTTTATTCATCCTGTGTAGTGCTACTGACAACCGTGTAGCAAGTTGGTATGATACTTCTTTCATGATCTTTTTTTTTTTTTTTTTTTTTTTCTTTTTCAGTGGCGTACTTTGGTAAGACATGCAAAGGCTTCTCTCCACCAAACACTCTAATGAAGGTGCCACCTGGTGAGGCATACAATTCTGTAATGTCTACTATCACCTCCATTGTTTCTCGGTACATGCAAGGTGGATATTCTTAAAAGATAAGCTTGTACATTGGGATGATAAAGTGGTCAGTTGGCCATGCCATTACTCATTGTTAACTGCATTCCGAAAACAACTTGCAATAGATGTTCACGATGGCCTCTCATGGTTTCCATGTCTAGTTCATGCCAGGAAACTACTGTTGTGCACATATTGAATCCACAAAGTATGAGGACATATAGAACCTTGCTTTCTCACCCTTGGGCGGATTTTGAGGTTGTGCTACATGGGCCTTCAATTGTTGAGCCAACAGATTTGACTAGTTGAATGACCTCCCATCATTCACCAACTAGTCCAATAAGATTCCCCACCCTTCAGGAAAGGTTTCCGTGCTCTCTTGACCATGGATTCTATAAGAAAAGATGACTAAGAGCTGATAAGCCTTCCTGAGGGACTTTGTCTTGTACACATGGGTGGGTGTCTATCGAAACTGCGATGGCTCTTTCACCCAATGTTTGACAATGTCTCTTGTCTTCAATTAGTTGTGCGTGGCATAGAAGAGTAAATCCATGCACTTTACTAGCTTGAGAAAGTGATACATTTGTTGAAAGTATTCTTCCCAGAAAGTGGCAAGCTTTTGACCACTGACACGGCTCAATGTCATGGTATTCTCTTCTATTTGTGAGACAATCCAGTTGATGATATATGCACATGAGAAGGAGAGATACCTGCATGCAACCTTGTATATCCATGACTGCCGGATTATGAGATAAACCTGCCAATCCTCTAAGTCTACCTCAAAGTCCTTTGTGAAAGTATCTTTAATCCGTTGCCATGTCAGTGATGATCCTTTCTCTACGAACAATGGAGTATCTACATACACCGACAAATCAAATGATGTTTTCTCAACTGCTTCCACATTAATTCTCTTAGTGGTTTCCCTTGATGCATTTCTCTTAGATTCCATGGTAACAATGACTACTAGAGAGGTGCTCAAAAAATGCTATACCTGTGGGGTAGGAAGGAAACTTATGGAATGCAAAGGTCAGTTTTAAGCATAAGCAAGTTCAAGTAGCAAACCTATCACTAGATGGGAAGGATTGTTCAATTTTTCATGACAGGGGGGACTGGCTGCCTGTGGGAACTACGTACTATGCAGTCCCAACAATCAAGGTGGAAACCTGATGGTTGAGACTATGTAATGTGCAGTTTATTCTAGGTAGAGGCCTGGGAGAGACTACATATTGCGCAGTCTCAATGGCTGAGCTTGTAGGATGGCTCCTAGAAATGCACAGTGTGCAGTTGGATCCATCTTGGACTGCACACTATGCAATTCTACAGGCCAAGCTTGTGGCTTGAGCCTCATGATTGTACAGTGCTAGCTGCGCAAAGTGAAAACCGGTAAAGGGAAACACAGATCTACCCAAGGGAAGTGTGTAAAACAAGCAGATCTGAGAGATAGTGTGAATATGAGTGCATATTTGACTAACTGTAGATAAATGCATGTGAATCAAGTGCAACAATCAATCAAACAAAAGGAAAATGAAGTATGTGAGGAGAATCTACGCAACGACTACCATTGGTGCAAAAATGGGAAAACTAATGCGACACTTAGGAAAGGCAATCTAAAACCTTAAAAAATACTTATACAAGTTAAATCAAGTCAAAATGCAAGCAACCATGAAGAGAAACAAGTGAAACAACACTCACACAAGCCAAACAACAAAAAACGACAAAAAAAGTTGCAAAAGATGACAAAAATAAAAATCACCCATAAAAGTGCTGACGATCACACCAGAGGTTCCTTGATCTCCTTGGAGATGCTAGATCTTGAAGATTGAATGTAAAAATGAGATCTAGGGGCATCAATTAAATATATTTGGACAAATTAGGGTCTATGACGCGCATGCCTAGAATCAAGGAAAAAGTAACAGTTGTCAAAAGTTTCTAAAAATAACACAAGTGTCACCTTCAAGATACTAAAAATAGATCCCTATTTGTTAGGATAATATTGTGCATGATTCGAGTCATATTTTTCTAGATCCCTATTTGTTAGGGTTGTTTTTTGATTTTTTGACTTTTTTCTTTTTTTTTCAGAGAAACTGGGCCATGCACACTGCTGGGAAAGACTGCACAGTTCTAGGGAAATGGGCAACTCTCTAACTTGGTGCACTCCACAGTTTCTAAGCTCAATGAGGGTTGTGTAATTTATGGGCTCAATGTTGGGTTGCCTCCCATGACTATTCATTTTCTGAGCTCAAGGCTCACTAGCAGTCAGGACAACACAATTCCCATAATTAAGGTTGCTTGCCCTTAAGGATTGTGCAATTTTTGGTGGCAAGCCCAGAACTGTTGTGAGACCAAGTTGGGATATCAAATTGTGACTTAGAAGAATTAGTTGAGTGATTAAACACAAGAAAAAATGAAAAGATAAGTCTAAGTCGAAGCATGAATACCTAGATCAGTGTGAGATGAGATATTGTGGTTAAGAAGGAAGGCTCCAAAAACGAAGCATAGGAAAATTTTTAGAGGGTGGTTGTAGTCGCTACAACACCCAGTAGTGATAAGATTCCCCTCACAAGTGTAAGATTTCGAATGAGCGTCAACTAAATTAGCTGGTTCTCTCTCTCACAAAGCATATGACAAATCATCATTAAGAGCTATAGAATAAGATACAACTACGGCCATGTCGGATGGTTGAAAAACAACAGGTAAAAGGTCATAACATTTCGTGAACCTCTTGTTAAAGTCAAAAGCTAACTCATCAAGTTTTAATTTTAAAGTAGAAAACTTAGTGAGCCACAACTGGTTACTTTTTTTGACACCATACTGTTGTAAAAATAACTCAATTAACCTATCCATTGTATTGTTACTATTTTGGGGAATAGTTTTGAACTATTTTCGGGCCTCCCCTTCCAATATTTGCATGAAAAGTCTGATGCTAATGTCATCATATTCAACGCCTAAATTCTCATAGTAATTTTGAAATTTGACTACATGTTCTTCAACAGCTCTTTCCCCTTCGTTATCGAAGCTAGGTAAATTTTTATTGTATTTGGGTGGAAAATCATGAAGAGGCCCTTGTAGATTAAGGGGACGATACCGAGTATTCACCCAAGCATTCATGGGTGGTGGAGAAGGAGGTGAAGGTGGTAAATATTGGTAAGGATAAGACAACAAATTATTCCAGAAAGTGGATGGTAGAGAAAACGATGAGTGGGAAAGTTGAGAAGTTGATGATGAGGGTATAGAACAAGAGCTTAAATGAGAAGAGGGAGAATAAATAGTTTATGGTACTCTCAGATTAAGAGACAATGGATATAGTAACCAAGAATTTCATTCCATCTAAAGGAGAATGACTAACCTCTGATGTAGACCTATTCAACCTCCATGGAGTATCCAAATTGAAAAATGACAATGTTGTTAACAAGCAATATACTATTTCACTACTAATTTTAGAATCATTTTTTATTTATTTATTTTTATTTTAATTTTTTTACACAACTCAATATTATATATATCAAACTAGTTTCTAAAACTAGTCAGAGATAGGAATACAAAAAGAAGCGCTACTGATAAGGTACCTGGGAAATGAAGGATGTTCACTTCCATTGTAAACTCAGACCCTTGGTTGTTATCGTTGTCTAGGAACATTCTAGTTTGGCTACGCTCGCTTGTATTCTTGTGCTAAAAATTCCCAATTCTGATGGAGCTCTTGGTGAGTTCGGGAAACCTGCAAGGAGAGTTCATATAAACCATTTAATATACTACGTTGATTAGCTAAAACAAAAAGAATATGTGGTTGAATAGGGTTAGAATTAGACATCCAATAGTTTTTGAACTAGTGGCTTCCTGACAATGGCGCCAAAAGAATGTTAGTGCTCAAATCATCCCCACATATGAATGACTCGTATACACATCCACTGAGGACTCAAAAGCCCTCCCGCTCTAAGTGCTATAGGCTGACCTCCAGTGCACCACAGGGTGTAACCTTGACGATAGTTATGTAACTTTCGATAAGAAAATATAATAAGGTCAGGTGATGATAATTTATTCATTGTAGTAATTTTGTGGTATTAACAAAAGAGGAAGTTCTAACCAAAACAATCTCTAAAATCTATAATCCAGATGGAAATGATGATCCTTAACAGTTAAATTTCAAGATTAGGTTATAAGGAGGTAAAAGAAAGACAAAATAAGAACATACATAAAGGTACAAGATACCAATTCATTTCAAAGATAATGAGAGATCATTACAACATGTACAACAGTTCTCCAAGCTTCCAAGATATACCTAAAACTTGCAAAGACGATAGATAAACTTATAGATTTTAAAGTGCAAATGATATCATATACAAACAAATTACAAAATATAACACTGTAACAATCGTAAATGTAAAACAAAGATCATCGTTAAGTTAAGAGACAAACTTCCAAAACAACGAAAATCAAATGTTCACCGTCCAATCATTCAGATCGATAGTATGATATCAGAACATAAAAGACTAAAAAAAATAATTTCTAAATGAGAACAAGTCTCAAATTTAGCTTTTTGCGATTGTCATACACAAACAAACAAACACAAAAACATTCATCAAAATATAAGGAATAGCTTTAGCGATGTAACAAAACACTGTGTAACATGTACAAGCATATTTCACAAAATAGAAAATTATCACTTCTACCAACAACCGCCCCATGGGAAACAGGGTCTTAAATAACTAGTTTGAAAAATAACTATTTGAGTAATTGTCTTAAATGTAATAATTTGAAATAAAATAAAACAACTCATAAAATAAAATGTTTATACATTATGACCCCTTCATGACTTTGAAATTTTGTAGGGGAGAGAGTATGGCCCCCATGCATCCTGAACATTGGTGTTTGAGTAGTAATTAAAGGGATTTCGCTCCAATCTTCCATCTTCTCTATCATATATTGCATTGGTTGATCTAGATGAACAAATTGAGTTATTGAGGAGACCTGTTATATATTGAGATTTTGTTTTAAATGGTTCCTTAGCTTAGCCATTTTATCCCATTCTGTAGTCGGCAAGCAGGGAACATTTTTATATTTCGTAGAATTGAGGCTTCTGTGATCCATAACAATTATAAGAAGAGTTTCAGCGTAAATCACATGTAGAAAACCTTTGTCGACGCGTTTTGAACCAACTAGTGTGGTTCATCATTGGGACAAGTTGAGGAGTCAGATCATGGCCGCACATTAAATAGGGAGAGCAGACCTTCCCAACAGCTAGGTTGACTAGGTTGACCATCTACGACTATATAGAAAAATGGCTAGATAATATTTTAGTGTTTAAAAATCAACAGATAATAAATAATTTTATATATTATTATATAATAAA
>APFE030713377.1:0-43814 GCA_000404065.3 Pinus taeda
ACATCAGTAGAACCTACTTCTACTTTGCTAGAATTGGCAGATCGATCTGTAGTTCGACCGGAAGGTACTCTATACGATGTCATGGTTTCTGTAGATTCCTGGGAATATCCAACTGATTTCCTGATAATTAATCCAAAAACCCGACTGGTTGGACATCTGCTAATACTAGGAAGACCTTGGCTTGCTACTGCCAATGCCTACATTGGTTGTCGGCAGGGAAACATGACCATAACTAAAGGACCAGACGTTAAAAATCTAGTTCTATATCCTCTAGCACAGCCAAGCCTTCCAATGATCAAAACTAATTAGTATCCTATTTCATACTTTACTAACAATATCAGATCCCCATTGACTGTACAGAAGGCTTTAGATTTTAAGGACCAAACAGAAGATGATGCCATCAATAACTTCATTAGTCAAACTGAATCTAGATCTCACACACAGTGTTTCATGATAGAAGCAACGTTTGATAGTGAGCTAGAAGAAGACCCTTTGAAAGATGCACATGACCAAACAATACTAGTGACTGTCGTTGCCAACAGTAAACTAGTGGAAATCGAACCTGATAAAACTCTAAATATCAACGCCAACCTTACACCAGACCAAGAAACAAAGCTCGTTAATCTGTTACGAAAATATCAAGGAGCATTTGCGTGGCATTACCCTGATATGAAAGGGATTAATCCCCAATTATGCACCCACCACATCTATATAGAAAAAGATGCAAGACTTGTTTGTCAGTCGCAAAGAAGACTCAACCCCCATCTAAAAGAGGTAGTAAAAGCCGAACTTCAGAAACTTTTAGATGTTAATTTTATCTATCCTATCTCCGACAGTAAATGGGTCTCTCCCCTGGTGGTGGTACCCGAGAAAAATGGAAAATGGAGGATTTGCGTGGATTACAGGGAGTTAAATAAAGCCACACAGAAGGATCACTTCCCTCTCCCATTCATAGACCAAGTATTGGACACTTTAGCAGGAAAGAAATTCTTTTCTTTCCTGGAAGGCTTCCGCGGATACAACAAAATCCAAATTGCCCCTAAAGACCAGGATAAAACTACCTTTACCTGCCCTTGGGGAACGTTTGCCTATCGAGTTCTACCCTTCGGCCTATGTAATGCCCCTGCTACATTCCAAAGGGCTGTCCTTAGCATCTTTGTAGATTTAATAAACGATGGACTTGAGGTGTACATGGATGACTTTACACCATATGGAGATGATTTTGACCCAGCTTTAGATACCCTGGAAAAAGTCCTACAACGTTGTATCGCTACCAGGCTTTGTCTGAGCCACAAAAAATGTTACATGATGATGACAGAAGGGCTCATTCTAGGGCACTATATTTCAGTAGCTGGCATCCAGGTAGACCCGGCCAAAATCCAGATTCTTTTGCTTATCCCTACCCCCACTACTCAAACAAAGGTACACAGTTTTCTTGGATTTTCTGGATATTACAGACAATTTATAGAACATTACTCACGTATTGCTGCACCTCTATATGCTCTAACTGGCAATGTTGATTTCTTGTGGACAAAAAAATGCGACCAGGCTTTTAAGGAATTGAAGAAGCTTGTTTCAACAGCCCCAATCCTTCGAGGACCAAATTGGAATTTACCATTCCAAATCTCATCAGATGCCTCGGATACAGCAATTGGTGCAGTCCTGGGGCAAGAAGAGGATAAAAAACCATATGCTATCTACTATATCAACAAAAATTTATCCTCTGCCGAACTGAATTATACTGTCATTGAAAAGGAATTCCTGGTTGTAATACATGCTGTTAACAAATTTAGACATTATATCACAGGCTATCCCATTGTGTTATATACAGATCATTCTGCTATCAAATATTTGGCAAATAAACCTGTTACGAATGCTAGAATAACCAGATGGTTGATCTTATTACAGGAGTTCGATATCACCATCAAGGATCGACCTGGCAAGGAGAACCCTGTAGCCAATTTTCTCTCACGAATACCGAAATCAATTGAAACAGCAGCAGTAGAAGATTAATTTCCTGATGAGCACCTGTTTGCTGTTGCTGTTCGAACAGCCTGGTATGCTAATGTCGCCAATTACCTTACAGTAGGTAATCTACCAAAACACTTAACCCCTCAGGAACGTAAGCAGATTTTTCAGAAGAGCACTCGATTTTCGTGGATTGGAGGCCATTTGTTCCACACAGGGACAGATATGCAAATTAGGAGGTGTATTCGAGAAGACGAAATCTTCGACATTTTAAAAGCTTGCCATGATGGACCATGCGGGGGACACTTTGCTGAAAAGAGAATAGCACATAAAGTATTGCAGATGGGATACTATTGGCCTACAATTTTTCAAAGATGCGAAAAAATTTGCACAAGCCTGTGACAGCTGCCAGTGAGCAGGAAGACCTGGCCAAGCTGATGAAATGCCTCTAAGACCACAATTGGTCATTGAGCCTTTTGAACAATGGGCTCTTGACTTCGTCGGGCCCATTAATCCATCATCAAATCAGAGGACATACATTCTGGTGGTGACAGACTATGTTACTAAATGGGTCGAGGCTGAATCATTGCCTAAGGCTACAAAAGACTCTGTAATACAATTCTTGTTCCATTTGTTTGTACGTTATGGACTTCCGAGAGAACTAATTACAGATGGTGGACCACAATTTGTTGGAAATAAATTAGCTGCAACACTTAACAGTTATCATGTCCAACATAAGAATACTACTCCATACCATCCGCAGGCAAATGGGCAAGTAGAAAGTAGTAATAAGGTAATAGAATCAATTTTAACAAAAACTATTGCATCGCATAGGCGTGATTAGGCTGCCCGATTACCTGAGGCACTATGGGTTTATAGAACCACATGGAGAAGTACCACAGGCTATTCACCTTATCAATTAGTGTTTGGAAAACAACCTGTCTTCTCCATAGAATTCGAAATCCAAACGCTACGAACTGCACAGGAAGTCGGCCTGGATCTGAGCGAGGCACAAATCAATTGATGACAGCAGATTAATGAATTGGACGAAATCAGGCTCTCTGCATTACAAAATACAGCATTGATTCAACAGCAGCGAGCTAAATGGCATGATGCACTTATCAAGAACAAAGTCTTTCACGAAGGAGATTGGGTTCTGTTATATGACTCTCGGTTTTAGGATTTCCCGGGGAAACTTCAGACTCGATGGTTAGGGCCATACGAAATCCAGAAAGTACATGACAATGGGACCCTTACTCTGATCACAATTGATGGTTCTGGATATGCATTCAAGGTAAATGGCCACCGAGTTTGTCTCTATCGAAAGCCACTCACTCGGGAATCCTTCTGTCAGCAACTACGACAAGACACTGATATGGAAATTTTAGGAGAGGAAGCGAAATCTTCCTCACCTATAATTTAAGGAATTCATTTTTTTCATAACTTGTACATAAAATCTTGTATATATGTTTTCTTGATTTTCTTTTTGCATTCTAAGTGTTTCTGCTGCTCCTTTTCAAAAGGAACAATACGTGTGTGTTTCTGCTGTTCCTTTTCAAAAGGAACAGCACTGTTGTGTTTCTGCTGTTCCTTTTCAAAAGGAACAACACTGGTGTCTTTCTGTTGTTCCTTTTCAAAAGGAACAACACTGGTGTGTTTTTGCTGTTCCTTTTCAAAAGGAACAACACTGGTGTGTTTCTGCTGTTCCTTTTCAAAAGGAACAACGCTTGTGTGATTTTGTTGTTGCTTTGCAAAAAGGAACAACACTTGTGTGATTTTGCTGTTCCTTTGCAAAAAGGAACAACATTTGGGTGATTTTGTTGTTCCTTTGCAAAAAGGAACAACGCTTGTGTGATTTTGCTGTTCCTTTTCAAAAGGAACAGCACTTGTGTGTTTTTGTTGTTCCTTTTCAAAAGGAACAACACTTGTGTGTTTTTGCTGTTTCTTTTCAAAAGGAACAACACTTGTGTGTTTTGCTGCTCCTTTTCAAAAGGAACAACACTTGAGTGTGTCTGCTGTTCCTTTTCAAAAGGAACAACATTGGAGTGTCTCTGCTGTTCCTTTCTCTGAAGGAACAACATTCATGATTTTCTGTTGTTCCTTTTAAAGAAACGGCATCCTACAAATTTATCTTCATAGATTCTTCTTTGAGGAACACCATCAGCATGATTTTGCTTTCATTTGAGGATGCTTTGCATGTTCTCCCCATTCTTTTAGATACAACAATGGACTTATGCGATGAACATAAACCATGATATACAGAAGTCAGCAGATCATAGATCGCCATCACTATAAAGCCTAGTATTGGTAAGAGGACAAGAGGAGGGACATTAACTTCTCATCTTCGCTGTCATTGTCTTATTACCGGCACCCTGGTTGGTGATCTTTATCATGACGATTTCCCTAAAAATCTCTTTTGATTATTACTTAGGAGTAAGAACAAAGGATTTGTATCTGTCTGTTGGGATGATAAGACTTCTTCCACCATTCCCTGCTCTTAAGGAGTGCGGAACCACCCTTATGTGTAAATAAACAAAAAAGAGGTGCTCTGCAAAAACAAAAAGAAAATATGAAAATTGTCAAATGCAGGATAGGGGGTCTCATTGAGAGCCAGCCTACCATGATCATAAGGATGGAAGCGAAGTGGCATTCCCATTATGGCCACCACACCAGGGATATGGTTCGAAGGTATATTAAATAAACAAACCTTGGAAGAGGGGATCTCATCACGAGCCAGCCTGTCCATGTTTCGCACCTACCTTGTGAATGGCATTATGGCTATCTGGTTACCAAGCCAGCATAATGGCCTGCATTTTGACAAAGCACTCTTCAGAATACACACAAAGGATCATGGTTTCAAAGGGTGAAACAAACAACGCTGCCAAGGTTATAAACACCTGTTGGCAGCAGAGCTTTGTTAATGGCATCGAAGTCGTAATGGTTACACCAACAGGTATGATATCAATATTTTTTTGTCTCTTATATCCTTTGAATAGATCATATGTCATGCCCCGATGTATATATCGCATGAATATTCATTACCATCAATCATGGCAATGGAACTGACAATGACCACTAGAGATTTTGTACGCTTGACAGACGTCCCATCCCCCGGCCTCTCATTATATCACGCAGGCTCTTGTGTAAAACGTGATCTACCTTTTTGCCTCGATTTCGGCATTTCGTTGTTTTTCTAAAACATGGCATAATTTCATATGTTGTTTCTTAATGACTTGACTTCCGACTGGCTGCTGCTCCTCTCTTTGACGGCTAGGGACAGCCTATCAGATCGCTGGGGGGAGGTAACCTCATTACTCCATGGACTACGTGGTTGCACACCATTCGGGCGAGATAATGTACGAAGGTATGGCATGGTTTAACGGTATGATAATTCCATTTTAAGGAAATTGCCGTCCATGATCCTTTTTTTGTTGCATGCTCTGTGTTCTTTTCCAAAATTTGGCGACAATTATCCTCTCTGTGTCTCAAACACCACAAACAGTTGTTGTTCCATTAAGAATTCTGAGTAGAATCATGGGAGGAAAGACGGTCTGAAGCGAACCTCAGGAGTTGACAGTCTCCGCTGCTGCCCGCAAAATCCTGGAAAACGTAGGGTGGTTGAATTATTTCAGCCGCCTACAAGAATCAAATGAAGCAATGGCATTGGAATTCTAGCAGAATTTGCAGGAAAACTACTCCATAATAGGAGGAAAGAGGATAGCGGTCACGGACAATATCATCGCAGAAGTCTCGGGACTACCAGCTGCCGGACCCATATGGACGCTGAAAAAGGAAAGATTACAAAAGGTTATGGAGATTTTCCAGGACGAAGGCCAAAGCTTGACAGTCAAAGGGAAGGGAGTTCTGCTGGCAACACTAGGGGAACCCTGGACCGAGCTAGCAAATATAGTGCAGAGCTATATCACCTGCGAAGGGAGGAAAGACGTGGTAAGACCTCGTCACCTGAAACTTTTAGTTGTTTTAAAAGGAAAATGTTTTGTAAATCTCCCTGCACTTTTAAATTCATTATTACATGACGCAGCCCGAAGCCTGAAAAAGGCACACCACATAGATGCAGTCATTAGCCACCATCGACTGATTCGATTGATAGTGAGCCACAGTCTCACTCAACAACAAAGCACTTGAGAGGAACTGATCGCAATAGTCGAGGTGGGATTGGCTACACCACCCCCAAAACCTAAATAGTCCTCCAGCACGCCGGAACGATCAAAGAAACATAAGGAATCAACAGCAGAAAGACATGCTGCTCCAAAACGAAAGCAATCCTCTAGTACGCCAAAACAACCAGAGGAACCCAGAGAACTTGCTGGCACACCCGACCAACCTGAGAGACCTAGGAAATCAGCCCGGCTGGCCCAGATACGAGGAAGGCTGGAAAAGATTTAGGGAACCACTGCCCAGCCAATTGAAATTGCGGACGAACCTCCAGAAACAGAAGGAGGACCCTCCGAAGAAAATGTTGAGCAATCAGGGGCCGAGGCTGACCAGCCTGGAGGAGGTATTGAGGAAAGAGATGAGCACTCTAAGGCAGAGACAGCTACCGAGCAGGTCAATCAAGAAGAAGAAGTAGTACAGCCAGGGGGTAGACGGTTGCAGGACCCTGTGGGTGAGGAGGAATTGGCAATAGTCCTGGCCAATATGGGAGAATATGGCCAGCCCTCCAGCACAGCAGGCATCCCTAGCGGACCTGCGGAGGAAGATATACCCGAGAAAGCGCATGCAGAAAAGGCAGGAGAAGAAAACCTGCCTGGTTATGATGATCAAATGGAAGACACCAATTAGGGACAATATGTCCCCAAGACGCCGGAAGATATCCCAGATGAAGAATGAGCAAACTTAAGGGCCAAACCCTCTGCCGAGGCAAAGGAAATTAAGAAATTAAGGAAGAAACAACAGAGGTTGCTGGGCACTATAGCCAGGCTCTGAAAACAAATTCGAATTTTGAAAGCCAACTTGAGGATACAAAGGACTGCAAGGAAAAGGAAGAGGGCCACTGCAGTAAAAACCCAGAGGACAAGAAGGCGACAGACCTATACCCGTTTTGTTGGTCGAAACCCCATTAGGAGACCTACTGCCGAGGAACAGGCTGCTATTCCAAATGACATTGGGGAACAGGTTGTTGTTCCAAGTGACATTGAAAAAGAAACTGTTGTTCCAAATATCGTGGAGGGACAGACTGTTGTTCCATCTGACCCTGAAGAACGGATGGACATTCCAATGGAACAGCAAAAGGCTCTGATGGCAGGGGGACCACAACAACCCTTTATTCGCGTTAAGAAAGAAAAAGAAAGCAAGAAGACCCAGACAGATGCACCACCCTCAGGGGTAATTCGGGTCCTAAACTCTAAGCAGTGTAATAGAAAGGTCCAGGTCAAACTCCCAGCCTCTACGGCGTTATGGAAAAAGGATCCAAAAACAAGGACCTTGAACAAAATGATGAAGGAAGCTCAGCAAGAAGCTGAGTAGCTGAGAGAACAAACAGTCCCCCAGGAGAAATACGAAGAGCTACAACAACAACTTCGGGATATTAGTCAGTCCAAGAGCTAGGCCTTTGAAGGATGGCAAAAGGAGCAAGAAAATGTTGCTAAGGTAACTCGTCGATTAGATAGTGTTGTTAAGCAGATGGACACTATGTGTTCCTTGTATAATGACGTTTTGACTTGTAGGGCCCCTGCTAAAAATTATGCTTTATTTTTGCTTGAACGATATTTGCGATTGAAAATAAAAGCTGTTAGGGCAGGTGCACCTATCCACATCAACACTGTTAATGATTTTATAGATTGTTGCAAGCATTATGGAGTTAAGGTTCAAAGGTTATTGTACAAGTTTTACTTGCACAACCTCGTGCTAGACCAGGAAACTGATTTAAATCCTGGCCCTTTTGTTGGCGATATACAATTCCAAGCCTTTATCTCATTTGGGGTTAATCAGCTGAAATGGCTCAGAGCTTATAACACCTTTCAGAGACAGGAGAATAGCCTAGACTTATGGGTACGAGCCGAACCTAGAAACCTAGTGACGTTATGGAGAGAGCATAGGAGCCTTATGAGGATCCCGGGTGTCATAGAGATATTAGGACCCATGCACGAAGACTTGATCCGACATAGTCTGGAATATTTCCTTACTATAAAGACCTTGCCATCGATGTTGCAAAATTTCAATACCGGACCTCTAGCCCAAACATCCAGCTCAGGGAACCATTCAAATACAAGAATTTTGAGCTGGCTGCCAGCCGATTGAACCTTTATGGGGAACGGATTCTACAAGCAGGGCCATCCTAGTTGGGGTATCGATTTCACAGTCCAATTATTTGGCACCCTGCACCCAGATATCAGGCCTTGTATGAAATGCCTGCAGATCAAATAAATCAGTTCTTTGATAATCTAGTTGCTCATCACGGTTGTCAGCCTCCTCACGATATCCCCTCTCCGGCCTATTCTCTCACCGCCTTGCATGTCAACTATAATGTTTTCATGAGGGCATGAAACAGGGTAAGTAGGGGGGTGTGTGGAGTACTTGAAAGGTATGCTTTTGACAAGCAATTTAGTGGCTTTTCAGTAATATTTGTAACGTTTTCTGCATTGTGAATTCAAAAGAGATAAAGGATTGTAATAAAATGTGCAAGAATTAACAAGGGAAGCTCAATCACTAAGAATTGTCGTTTTTCTATGCAGGGAGAAGTGGAAGCAAGGAGTTGTTGTCCAAAAGCGAAAAGCCAAGGAAGAATAATTGTTTTCCCTCCAGAGGGGAACCAGACACGAACAAGATCGAGTAAATCTGAGCTGAATAGCCCAAGAAAGGAAAGAGGGATACCGAGTCGGCAAACGCGAGAAAGAAAAGTGAAGGATTAACCGATTGGCGAATCCCTCAGGATCTTCGATCTTGAGGGATCGCTGTTTTACTTATCTATGGTATCTAGATACCTCCGCCGTTACTCTTATATAAAGGAGCAGCGTCATTGAACAAGGGGACGACTGTTTTTATAATTTTAAGTTTCAAAACAAAACTTTGATCATCGAGTCTCACTGAGACCTGGTTTTGTTATACACTTGTTGATGCATTAATATAAAAGACTTGGTGTTTATTTCATCTCTGCGTCTGGAGTAATCTAAGGCGGTGTACCATTGGCAGCTAAGGGCTCGGCTCCGAAGGACACTTGCTTTTGTATCATTATAATGTGATTTATGTGTGGTTTGTTTATCTCTATTACTCGGTAAGCTGATACATCCTTCATATGATATGCTATGTTCTGTTATGATCAATATATGAATGATTTCTCCATGTAATGACTCTGCACTGTATAATTGGATCTATTCAGGGTTGAATTGCATCTTTAATCAGCTATTTCTGTGACAGAGTGTCAGTATGAATGTTACTGTCATTGGATCCATGTGAAATAATACTTGTTGGGACTTGAAAGTAATGTTACTCTGTTTAGAAACATAGTTATTTCATCCTTCATTCTCAGATTACTATATTAGTATAGAGCATGTATATATGGTTGATTATTGTTGTTCCATAATTCATCAATGAATGTTGTTTCATAAAGTATATCTTATCCAGCTTGCTTGAAGAGAAAATCAGAGTGTGAATCAGTTGGCTTTAACTCGCGAGATTCAGTTCTTTCGATTGCTGTTCCATTTACTGTTGTTCCGTTTCTGTTTTGCTGTTCCATTTTACCTTCTGCCGTTCTATTTACTTGCCTTTGATGTTTTGGTGTGAGAGAAGGTCTAAGGCTGTAGTGAGCCTCAACAGACACTGCCTAGCTCCCAGACCTATGGTCCATGCTCTAATTTCCTTTTTATCAGTTTCTAGAGGGATGGGTTATTGCTTCCATACCCTTGACTGATCAACCGTCTTGTGTGATTCTATATTTTGGGTTAGCTTAGCTACAGCTTAGCATCTGTTTTCTTTTGTATCTTTTGAACACTATACTACTAAGCATTACTTGGACAAATAGCCTCGGATTGAGTTACTCTTTGCAATAACAAAACGTTCCCGGATTGATTTATTAATGTGGAATAATTAGAGGTGTGAGAGACCCTAGTTATAGCTCTACAATAGGAGCATCCGGAGTCAGAATTGGGAACCGTGATAGGCATTGGAAAGTTGGTTCAAAGAGATATCTGTTGACAGTGATCAGAAGTGCCAGCAAGAAAATCCAGTCTGGTCTATTTTCTGTGTAATCGAACTCCTTGGTTTCAATCCTAATAAAGTGGTCGCCCATCTTGAAAGCAGACCCGGAGATGTAGTCCATCAGGGACGAACCCCATGATCAACTTTGTTGTCTGGTATTGCTATGTTTTTAATGTTTTCACTTCTGTTATGCATTTTTCTTATGTTTAATGAGCTGCCATAAAGTCTTCTTCTCAAGCAGCTTTCCTCGTTTTCTGCACCTTTAGCTAACATTCAATTCGTTAATGTTTAATCAATTCTACATCAATTTTAATAAATGATCATTTCAGATCAGACCTACTACCATATTCTCCATTAGTCCTATCCTCCTATCCATGACTAATTCTAAGCGGTCCTTGTCTCTACAAATTTGACAAGCTATGAAGAATCAATGCATTGACCTTTGTTTGTTTCTCCTGTGCCCTAGAAAGTCTCTCTTGTGATTGAATGAAGTAGTCCTTATCTTCTTTACAACTTCTTATTTCTTCCTTCAAACTTTTTAGAGTGTCTAGTATGTCAAGAGAATATCCCTCACCATGTTTCTCATCTAATCTATAGGGAGAATCTTGTGAATTGTAGTCTACCATCTTTCTAGTCATCCTTGTTCTTCTCTTCCTGCAAGGTATATCATCATGGAAAATTTCAGGGGCTAATATTCGCAAGTGGGCTAATTTTCCATGCTTTTTCCAAAAAAAGGTTTCGTTAATTTCCATTTTTCCTAAAAATGGTTCACCCCAATTTTATAGTATAAAACTATTTTACTTTAAAAATTGCCAAAATTTTATATAGAGGCTATATAAAATTATTAGAAATTTGAATGTTTTTAGAAAAGTATCATCAAATATTTTATAGATTTCATATTATGGACCAGTGAGATTCGCCAAGTTCTCTAAAATTTAAGATAAAATTCCATCCTTAAAATTTTCCTTGTTAATATCATATCAGTTAAACCAAATTATAAATAAACCAATGTACCTCATTTTAGTTTAGGAGAGGATATCTCATCTGCAAGATCAACCAGATTAGCATAATATATGTATAATCATAATGATCACAGTATATAGACATCATCTTAATCATCATCTTAGTTACCATGCATGATGTCACAACTACACACCAACTAGGTACCATGCATGCATAACCAACATGTGTACAACACACATGCATAAAAAATACATATAACGAGTGAAATTCAGTCATGACAAACACATCCCAACAACAACACCATCAAATTCTACATGACATCACAATTGAAACCATGACCACCATCGTGCATACACAACAAGAACATAGAGCATAAGAATAAGGACATCTTTGAAACTGACATGTACACATGCCAACACATTCATCCAAGGAG
This sequence comes from Pinus taeda, assembly GCA_000404065.3. Classification (NCBI taxonomy): domain Eukaryota; kingdom Viridiplantae; phylum Streptophyta; class Pinopsida; order Pinales; family Pinaceae; genus Pinus; species Pinus taeda. The sequence goes on from APFE030713377.1 coordinate 11,522, forward strand.
AATGGAAACCAGTCATCACCCAAGGAAAATGGAAACACACTCTAATACCACTTTGTAACACTCTCCTCCCACATTTACCTAAGCTAACCAGTCCACCGGGGTAAAAAAGTGACAAATAGTTACTATGATATGATTAAAATCCCCAGGTTCAGTTAAGGAAGTGGAACTGACATGCAAAGACCAATCTGACCTCCTCAAAAGCTACAAAACCTTAAGGAGCCAAACAACACCTTTAGGTTCCCAACCTCCAAGAGAAATTTCCCTTTCACTGCCCTAGAGCCTCAATCACTCCCATGATAGGGCATGTAGGCAAATGGGACCCTCTGATCACTCCCACAGAAAGGCATCCATGTGACTACTGCCTTTTTTAGGTAGTTCTGTGCCAACAATCTCGGATCCTCTGCCTCATTTTGAGGTCTAAGACTCAAGCCATTGCCCAAAAATTCATGAAACTTCCAAAAATGACAAATAACGTTGAAACAAGGGTACTATTGCAAACATTTAAACAAGCAATTGTTTTAACCCCTACTAGCCATGACAAACATTTCACCAAACATATCACAAAGATGTAATCTATAGGTCACAAAAAAAAATATCTGAGCTTAGGGGTCTCAGAATTATCTGAGAATCATCAAAGAGGACTAATATCTCCTCACATTAGCTGCATTGTTATATATTAGGTCATTCATTCACTAATATTCCATATATTAACCAAAACATGATAAGAGCCATATATCATAACTATCATAAAACATGCTTATAACCATCAAATAACCACAAATATGTCAATGAGGAAACAACCATTAAAGCCACATAATATCAAGCACATATATGCATAAAATACCAAACAACATGAGCACTTATTAACATATGAAAATCTGAAACAAGTCAGGGACTTCCATGTACCACCCAAACATAGATTGGGTTGAACCAAATCTCTCTTTCATCCAATCATACTTGTGCTATATTCCAAGCATGAATGTGGGATCTCATGAAACAAATCAATCAAAATCAAACCAGGGCTTCTAGAGGCCAAATCACCTCAACCCTCAACCAATGATTCAACCTCAAGGTTGTTGGAAATAATACTGAGAGGGGGGGGGGGGGGCTGGTGAATCAGTATTAGCAAGTCAATAACTTTTCATTTCCATAATCAGATTTATATACACTACTTCAGTTAAGGGAACTCGCATGTACACGCAACTATGTTTAAGGCAACTAGTGTATATCCAGGAAACTTATGATTTAGTTAATTCATCATATGTTGATCTTTAATCAGTGCATCAAAACTTCATTAATCATATAAATAGTAACTAGGTGCAATAAAAATAAAACATACCATCACACATAAGAAACACTCATAAACACGAAGATTTAAGGTGGAAACCCAATGCGAGACAAAAGGCACCTACTGATGTCTTCTTTTAATATAAGAAAAACCTGTTTACAATCTTGTATTGGCGCAAAATCATACCAGTACGTAGGAACCCACCTGCAGAAGGCTACAACCTTCTCTCGTTCTCCAGCTTCTACTGGAAGGGAGCTACAACCCCCTGGCTCTTGTACTAGCCGATATATTTACTAATACGTAGGCGCCAGCCTATTGAAGGCTCCAACCTTCACTTGTTTTCCAGCTACTACTGGAAGGGAGCTCCAACCCCTTGGCTCTTGTACTGGACGATATGTTTACCAGTACGTAGGCGCTAGCCTACAAAAGGCTACGACCTTCTGTCTTCCTCCAGGGACCACGTTTCATAAATTTTCAAGCTAGATACTCCTGGATCACAACACCAATATATGAAGGCCACATTTCATCCAATTTTCATATTGGACCCATCAACAACATTGAAGCTCAAAATCAATCACCACTACAACACAACCATTGCACTCAATCATCAATCTCTTAATCACCCACAACTAAATCATTGAAGGCATGTCATCAAAACACAGTCACCAGAACACAGAGCATAACCCAAAACTCTGCAACAACCAGTAGAACCAACTACAAATTCAGATATCATATTTCATAATGTATACATTACTCTGATGAGCCGAACCAGCGTGTATACATGCTTTTACCAAAGAGAACCCGCATACAGATCTATAAATACTAACTTAACAACTTCACAGCTATTTCAGAATTTAGTCAAACCCAGATCATAACATTTTCAGAATAAAACATGCGTCAATATTCAGATCTAGTCTATCCATGATCAAACCACATAATGATAATACGTTCCAAGTCTTAAGATCTTGATCGATCATCCATCATCATCCACATAGATGCATCCTTGGTTTAGATCAAGCAAAGCATCACAAACCCATAACCTACATACTGGATCTCAAAACTTCATCAGATATTCAACACTTGCACTCTCTTGGCCTAATGATCTTCTCCTCCTTTTATAGTTTTCGGCCTTTCTCAATACCATGGACCAAAACCACTTAGGACCAATTACCTAGGGTCAATACCTCAGACCAGATACCTTGGACCAATACCATGGATCAAAATACCATCGACCAAATACCTTGGACCAAAGCATAGTTTTCCAAGATATACGTGCTTTTCCTTATGTGAAAGTGTGTGTGTATGTTATACGCTCCTTTTGGTCTGTTAACTCGTGTGTATACACTCCTTTGTCAAGGTGAACCTGCGTATACCTCTTTTTCTTCATTCTTTTTAGTTTGATATGTAATTCTTTGCTATTGACTTGCTGCACTATGATCTATCATCTGAGTGAGTTGCCATCAAGGACAACACCTGTATCATAATGCCAAAAATCTACCCCTTTGGACTTGATGGCAACAACAACACCAAGTCACTCTCCCCCTTTGACATCAAGGGCAAAGGCCGGACCAAGATATTCTCTCCCTTTGATATACATTATGTTTTCCATACTCCCCCTGAGTACATGCTGAAATCTCTGATTGAGCTCCCCCTTTATACATGCTGAGATGCACTAAACTGTCCATGCTCCCCATGAGCATATGCAGAGTCTACAAAAACATTTTTTTCAAAAGAATAACATGGCTCTACAACTCAACTAAGTGAGTATGACCTTCCTATGACTCTTACAAACATCAAACTCCCAACCAAGTGGGGATACACCACTTTTGACTCATCCACCCAACCAAGTGGGGATATACCAAATGTTTATACATGACTGAAATATCACCTGTTGTATGCAAATTACATCATATGACTCATGGGTCTTTAAAAGATATACATGATATTTTTAATGAAGACCAAAGACCTAAACAAGCCTGATAGTTATTAGCAACTATCATACACCATATATGATCTGCACCATAAGCATCTGTCAGCAACATCAGCAACTTGTATATGTCCATCATCAGTTCAATGTAAATATAATCAACATGTGATAAAGTATGCCACATATAGATATCAACTCATCCTCTAGATCTCATCAGGATCATCTTTCTTAATTTCCTTAGTAGAAAGAGCCTTATCATAACCTTCCATGAATCAACTAGGCATATGTCATATCTCCAAGTAGTAACACAAAATCATTCACATCATATCATATGCATGTGAAAACACCATAACATCATCATCAAGAACTAAATGATATTTCCACAAGATCTCTTAATATATCAACCATGTATCATCAACAATCATGAACAATCACCCATAAATCTGATATGAATAACAACTATGTAACCCTAAGCAGTACAAATATCATCATCATAGGAAACTTATAACCACAACATAGCATGATGTGTCATTTAAACACTTTAGCAGCACAAGCATCATCACTATTGATAAGAATCATTAGGTACCAAAGACTTCTAAACATAATGCCAACAATGCTTTATTAGAAGCATAGCATGTTCTTCCCCTGAAACTATTCCACCTGTTCACTATCAGATGTGAGCATGCATATATCAGTAAGAGGTATAAAGGCATCGTCATCAATCATATATACATCAAGTTAACTTGTGAGGATCAAAAACATTTCTAAACAACATCTTATGAGTACCAACACATTTTTGCAACATCATCATCAGATTGTAACCATCATCAAACAGAGCAGATAATTGACTGAAGCATATCAGACCCCTTTTCCTGAGTTTGTTCCACTGCTTTTCCTCAAACCAACATATACACGACTGTGTAGATTTGAGCTCGCGTATATACATGACTTGTATTCATGAAACTTGCGTATGAGATTTAGAACATTGAAGTTTCACACTTTCAGCTCCCTCTGAGTCTGTCATGTATTTCTACTCTGTTATACCACATCTTTCTGATTGTACTTCCTTCTTCTTCCATATCTTCGAGTGTGATGATGTTTTCTCCTTTTGGTATGGTGTCTGTACTTTGTTCCTGCATTCCTTTGCTATATGTCCAAACTTTTTACATGCATAACATATTACATGTTTCATATTCCTTCTATAGTAGTCAATGGCTTTGTGACCAAACATATTGCAAGAAAAACAATATCCCATAAAGTACCCGGAACGGGATGATCTTTCTGTGTGACGGTCTTGAACCCTTCTACTTCCGCATCTTGCTCCAACATGTCCAAGATTATGACATACATAACACTCAGCATTATTCATCTAAGAAAATAACCAACTATCACCTCCATAGTTTGGAGTAAAAGATTTTCCTTGAAGTATTTCTTTCCTTTTTTATTGATGGGGTTGACCTCTTATCTCCTTATTGAGCATTTCACGTTTTGCATTAGAGTCCTGGCCTCACCCTGTGAGCTAGATTCACCTTCAATAGATTCATAAAAACCAAGACCAGTTTTGATAGCAGGAGATCTTTGACTACTAAGAATATCATCCAAAATCTTAGTACTGTCTTGAAATCGTAACATTTTATCTTTTTCTTCTAATTTAATTTTTAAGATATTTACCTCAACCTTATGTTTTTATTCCTTTTCCAGATGTTGCTTCTTTAAGATTTCTTCAGCCTTTCTTCCTTCTTCCACTTTTTGCCTTAATTTGAGAATCTCATTTTCCTGTTCTTTATTTGCTTGAGGTAGTTCTTCATTCTGCTTATTTTTTAATGATATCACTTCATCCTGCAGCATTTGACGTACTTTGAAGGCACACTTCAGCTGAGTTTTTAATCTGGTAACTTATTCTTTGAGTGCACACTCCCTTTTGTCAAATAGATCTTGTTGATCTATGATTTTATCTGATGCTTCATTTGCTTGTTCATCTTCAATCTGAGGTGATTCAAAATCTGAATACTTTCTTCCACCTAATGGCCAATTGTCTCTCTTGCTGTTGTTGTTCCTTTGAGCTATCTTCTTCTTCTAAGGCACTTTCTTCTTTAGCTTCTTTCCCATTGTTCTACGGATCTCCTTCAAGCGATCAAGCTTCTACCAAATGACCTACTCTGATACCAATTGTTGGAAATAATACTGAGAAGGAGGGGGGGGGGGTGAATCAGTATTAGAAAGTCAATAAATTTTCATTTCCATAATCAGATTTGTATACACTACTTCAGTTAAGGGAACTCATGTGTACACGCAATTGTGTTTAAGGCAACTAGCGCATATCCAACAAACTTATGATTCAGTTAATTCATCATATGTTGATCTTTAATCAGTGCATCAAAACTTAATTAATCATATAAACAGTAACCAGGTGCAGTAAAAACAGAACAGACCATCACACATAAGAAACACACATAAACACCAAGATTTAAGGTGGAAACCCAATGTGAGACAAAAACCACTTGCTGCTATCTTCTTTTGATATAAGAAAAACCTGTTTACAATCTTGTACTAGCACAAACTCATACTAGTATGCAGGCACCCACTTGTAGAAGGCTACAACCTTCTCTTGTTCTCCAGCTTCTACTGGAAGGGAGCTACAACCCCCTGGCTCTTATACTAGCCAATATATTTACTAGTATGTAGGGGCTGACCTACTGAAGGCTCCAACCTTCACTCATTTTCCATCTACTAGTGGAAGGGAGCTCCAACCCCCTGGCTCTTATATTGGCCAATATATTTACCAGTACATAGGCACCAACCTACAAAAGGCTACGACCTTCTCTCTTCCTCCAAGGACCATGTTTCATAAATTTTCAGACTGGATACTCCTGGATCACAACACAAATATATGAAGGCCATGTTTCATCCAATTTTCATACTGGACCCATCAACAACATTGACGCTCAAAATCAATCACCACTGCAACACAACCAGTGCACTCAATCATCAATCTCTGAATCACCCACAACTAAATCACTAAAGGCTTAGCATCAAAACATAGTCACTAGAACTCAGAGTAGAACCCAGAACTCTGCAGCAAACACTCAACTGCAAATTCAAATATCATATTTCATAATGTATATGCTACTTCGATGAGCCGAACCAACGTGTATACATGCTTTTACCAAAGCGAAGCCGCCTACATATTTGGAAATACTAACTTAAAAACTTCACAATTATTTCAGAATTCAGTCAAACCCAAATCATAACATTTGTAGAATAAAACACGCTTCAGTATTCATATCTAGTCTATCCATGATCAAACCACATAATGATAATACATTCCAAGTCTTAAGATCCCGATCCATCATCCATCATCATCCACATAGGTGCATCCTTGGTTTAGATCAAGCAAAGCATCACAAACCCATAACCTACATACTGGATCTCACACTTCATCAGATATTCAATACTTGCACACTCTTGGCCTAATGACCTTCTCATCCTTTTATAGTTTTAGGCCTTTCTCAATACCATGGAACAAAAACCACTTAGGACCAATACCTTGGACCAAATACTTAGGGTCAATACCTCGGACTAGATACCTTGGACCAATACCATGGATCAAAATACCATGGACCAAATACCTTGGACCAAAACTTAGTTTTCTAAGATATACGCACTTTTCCTTCTGCGAAAGTGCGTGTGTATGTTATATGCTTGTTTTGGTCTGTTAAACTTCATGTATACACTCCTTTGTCAAGTTGAACCTGTGTATACCTCTTTTTCTTCATTCTTTGTAGTTTGATATGTAATTCTTTCCTATTGACCTGCTGCACTATGATCTGTCATTTGAGTGAGTTGCTATCAAGGGCAACACCTGTATCATAATGCCAATAATGGTGGGACATCACTAACCATCACCATATCAGTCTCAACCCAAGTTTTCTAGGGCTCCAGAGCATTTTTTCCAACCAAGGTATCCAGGAATAGTAACTCAACCCACAGCTGTTGTTAGGGTCCAGAGCGTTTGTCCAACCAGGGCTTCCAGGACTAGTAAGTCAAGCCACTAAGGGCTCCAGAGAACTTTTCCAACCAAGACTTCATGTAATAGTAACTCAATGCAAGATGTTACAAGGCTTCCAGAGTGTTTTTCCAACCAAGGCTCCCAGAGCATTTGTCCAACCAAGGCTCCAGGAACTAGTAATTCAACCCACAACCAAAGGAACATGAGAACCAACTAAAAAACAAAAGGAAAGAAACCCACAACACCATTTCTATCTAGGAAATGAAAGGCTAGGAAAAACCACTATCAAACGAGGCAATCCTCCATGCCATTGACAGATCAAAACCAAGAAACCACAAGAATGTGCCATGCATGTAAAACTAGAAAGGAAATCATACATGCAACTCGGTACCTACAAGCAAAATCCACTAGCTTCTGATCCCGATGTCCTCTTACACTTTCCTGCTCTTTTTTTGCCTTCTTGCTCCAAATACCAAGTATTCCACACTCCTCCAAGAGTTCTCCAAGAAAACTCTAAGTTTCCAAGAGTATGAGAGAGAGTGAATAGAGAGAGAGAGCTCTAAAACTGAACTAAGAAAAAGTTGTGAACTAGTTGTTAGAAGCCTTTTTATTAATGAGACCTCTATTTACTTCAATTTCCATTACTTTTCCTCCATTTTCCTCCTCACATGAAACCTGTGACATTTCACCTTCCTTTCCTCCTATTTTCCATTATTTTCATAAATAAAATGCCAATTAATGCAACATGACTTTCTAAAACCTTTGCCATTTCCTCTTCCAATTTCCATAGCCATTAATTAATCATAACTGATCCCTATCACTATCTTTTTTCCCAACATTCAACTTGGAATACGTGTCCCATGACCTTGGTTTTTATTTATCCTTTATTACATGAATTTTTGATGAGGGTTGTTACAACCTAGGGATGAAATAATAATCTTGTATTTGTTACACATCATTTTGTCAGTGTCCCTGCACTCCTCGTTCCATGATCCTGGAGGGCCTCTACAGTGAACCTGTTAGTGTCAGTGTCTTCACACTTCCATCAGTGATCAAATTGCTCTTTTGCATGCATATTAGGTGTCTCATTTGATCAGTTGCATTCCATTAGGTCATGGATCAATTGATGGTAGTGGTTTCATTTTAGTGTCCCTCATGTCATATACCTGCTGGCTTATTCAAACCTCTTTTCAGTCATTTATAGTCATTTCAGTTCATTTCATTCAGTTTTAGGGTTTAGTTTCACTAGGTCCTAGGGTTTGTCATCATGGTCATCCAAAATTGAATAAAAGGTCAGTAGGCACATGAGGAGGATAAAAAGGTTCATAAAATCATAAATTTACTTCTTATATGCTCAATAAACAGAGTTTTTTTTCCATTTTTGTAAAATTTCATGTAATTTAATTGTTTCTATATGTAATAAGTTCAGTAGTTGTTCCTGGTTACCTTGCCAACTCCTGCCACTGCAAAAGCAAAAGCATCAAGACATCAATCCATCAGATTGCCAAGAAAAAGTCAAACTTCAATTGAAAAAAAGAGTTTTTGAAAAAAGTGACTAAGACTTTATAAAAGTGGGTTTGCAATGAAGAAAAATTAAAGTGCATCATATATAAAGCAAATGCATGCTAGCAACTCATTCCATTGTGAAAAAAGTCAAGTGGAGAGCCAAATCGTGTTTTGAAGGAAAATTGAACAAAAGAGGAAGAAAACCCGGATTTTGCAGCAAGTTTTCCTGGCGGTGCACATCAGAGGGTCGACGTTGTGCATCAGACAACTTTCCCCTATGTAAAATTACACGGGTGCTACACATCAGATAGGCGTTATGCATTGGGCATTGTGCCCTGCACATTGGCCAGGGAGGTTACAAATTCACACAAATTCATTTCAAACTCTCCCAGATGTTGCATTCACCTCCTACAAGTAAGTGTTCATCTATCTTAAGTTCAAATAAGTCTTCTTCATGTTTTGTTCATGAGTTGTGCTTCCATAAATCAAAATCCTAGCTTTCCTCCATACTCTATTTCACCTCATTGCAAAACCATCATCCTTTGTCCCTTTCCTAACTTCATTGCACTAAAACTACCCCTTGATTTTGTTTTTCCTTTCCCTATTTCCCTAAGAAACTAATCCGCTTTATCAAACCTTAACTCCCTCACACATCAAAACCCTAGTTCCCCAAATCCTTCCCTTCATTCTCCTACCCCACTTCATTACTATTATTCCATTTACAAAATCTCTTCACACTCATTTTTTTTGTCCTCGCCCATTATCATTGTTCACCATATCATCATTACATTATATCATAGAGACAAGCATGGAAAGAAGCAGTGAATCAGATTTTGAAGAAGACACAGTTAGTGATAGCTCAAGGGAAATAAATGTGTAGTCTAGGAAGCCTCACAAAGGTGGAAAAATCATTAGGGAGGAACCTATCAGCATGAGTGAACTCCTTGCTTGCCCACTAGTCACCACATGTTTTAGATATCAGTCCTATTTTGAGTTTTGTGAAAGTGTTGAGAGGATCAAATATGACCATGAGTTAGCAAGGAAGTTTGTGATAAACATGGATAACAATATGGTACATCTTGCTATGGTCAACTTCACTCTTTCACCAAGAATTCCAGATGCAGGGGAAAAGTGGAACAAAAGGCAAAATATTAGTAAGCAGCATTATGAGCCTTATATCAAGGCCAAGTACCATGATAAACTCAGCAGGGTGTTTCATTTTAAATAATTGGAGGACCAGTATGTTCCACTCATGAAACTTATCATCAAATACTTTACATGTGAGGGTAGGTTCTCCAAACTTTACGCCTACCACATCAGATTGCTCATGCACTTAACCAGGGTTAGAATGATGAGCACCCCTTATTTCATATGCAAAAACAAAGAGAGGATGATAGTAATTGCAAAAAGGAAACCATATCCACAGCAACTCAATAGTATTTATCATTTTTCTGTCATCAAAATTGTTGTTTTGCATCAGCTTACTTAGTTGGGAGTGCCATGGGAAACTTTCATTTCCCATGAGTGTTTCAAGGGGACTCAAATATTTTCAGATCCTCAAGAGGAAGGTGAACCTTCTGGGCAACAAAAGGAGCCTGAAAATAAAATAGAGGAGGTTCTTGTTCTTGTGTTTTTCACCTATGAAAGAGGCACTAGAATGCTCTTTGCAGCTACCAAGCAAGTACTACCTCCACAAGGGGTGGAATGGGTCTCGTTTTCTTCACCAGACCACAGGAAAATGCTATCTCCACTAGGGGTGGAATGGGCTTTGCCTTCTTCTCCAGCTAAATAGGTACAGGGCAGAGACAAAGGAAAGCAAAACATACATGAGGAGGGCCCTATTGAAGGGCGAGATAGGGATTTTATTTTGATTGAAGAGGATGTCACTGATTTGGGCTCAAAACGCTCAAGCCTTAAGGACATGATTATCAAAGAGAAGGAGGCTGAAATACAAGCCTTATCACTTATCCTTGAGAGGGCCAAATGGATCATCAACTTTCTTGAGCAGGAAAACAAGCAACTGACAGATAAACAAGCTTTTATGGAGTTGCAAATGATTAGGGAAAATAGGCAAGAGGCAAAGAAAAGAAAGATCAAGATGACCTCCCTTGAGCAAGAAATTGAGGATGACTGAGAATCATGGTTGGAGAGGGTGAACATTCACCTTGAGAAGATTCTTGAGAAAGCCAACAAAGAGAAGACAATGCTGTGCCATATGGCCTATCACTATCTAACCTGGAACAAAATTTGCAAAACAAGGGTAAAGAGGCTGAAAGCTAAGTTAAGGAGAGCCTTGAGGGCCGAGAAAGAGCATGATAAACTCAAAATTTTGGTTGAAGATTCATTAGCTCAGCAAAGCACTTAATAAGGTTGCCTCTTACCAAATTTGAGGAAATTTTGGGAAGTTTTTGTAATTTTGCATTTTTGTAAATAGAAACACAGGAAATTCAGCTAATGCACAGCGCCACCGGCGCTGCGCATTGAATTGGCTCACTCTTTTGCCAAATGGCTTGTAGTTCTGGATTTAGCATGAAAAAAAATCAAACCCAGAAATTTTCATCAATTTTGGAGAAGATCGGGGTCACCTAAAGGGCCAAAAACACCTAAAAAATGCCCTCTCTGCCACTTTTTGGACCCACAGGAATCAGTCTTGGGAGAAATGATTTTTGAAGGGGCAAATCTACTCCAAATCAAACAATTCAAAGTGTTCTAGAAGCTAGACAGGCAGAACTTTCCAACAAGCTATCTTCGGCCTGATTTGGTGAAGTTCAAGGCCTCCAAAAGTAGTCATGAAGCGGCTCTACGCATCACACTTAGGGCGCTGTGCATTAGGCAAATTTTTTCCATTTTTGCCTAAAACTCAAAATTTCGCCCAGTTTCTTCAGTGGTTGACTTTTCTTCTTTTCTTGGTAAATGTATTCATGGTAAATGATGTGTTTAATGTAAATATTGATGAAAATCACCTCATAGCGTAGATACATCAAGTTCCAAGTGGTTTTGAAAGGTAATGAATTGGTTTCCTAAGTTTAGAGGAAAGTTGTTCCACTGCCTATATTCTTGTTCTTAGTTTAGATATGGTTTAAATCACCCCCCTTATCATGGATTCAACCCTAATATCTAGCATGAGTGGTTTCCTTGCCTATATTATGTAATTTCTTAGTCATTTGTAAAGGTTGGACTTTGGCAAAAGTGTTGGACTCATTGAACATTTTGTATGAGTAGTTTGGCAAGGAATAAAACCAGGTTTTATAGCTATTTTTGTGGGATTCTTGTGACAGTGAGTTTATGTATTGTTTCTTCTTTGTAATGAGTTTTTCTGATGTTTTATATGTATCCACATCTCTCTCTCTCTTGTAAACTAGATGAATCAAGGTGAATAAACAAAATACACTAAGTTACAGTGCTTTGTCTTGGGATTGCATCTAGTTTTCAATGTTTTCAACTGTTTGAAGAGGATTCATAGTTTCTTTATGCCCTCCTCAACTCCTCAGTTGTCTAAACTACCATCTTAATCCATTTCTAGTACATAAACATTTGTCTACCTTGCCCCACAAAACATCATTGTATCCCTAAATTGATTTCCCGGACCCAATCTGCCTTCTCCAATTGATCCAGCAACCAAAACCTGAAATAAAAATAGAAACCCTAATCTACTATACCTAGCCTAAAATCAACATTCATTTCAGTCATCTCAAGCCCTAATTTCCAATATTTTAATTGAGATTGACAAGGAGAGATCCCTCTCCCGACTTGGTAGAGCTAGCTACCAGGTTAAGCGTGGTTTGATGTTACCCTAGAGTTGCCTTCATTCAGCCCGAGGTAGATTTAGGCACTAACATAGTGGCAACCATACTGGGGAATAACTGAAAAATATTACCCCAGTACTTTTAAAACACATTCTAGACTTTTGGATGATAGGTTTAGAATTCATTAGGCTGAAAAAATTGTAATGTTCATTTGAATTTTGGGGGAAAAATCAAATATACTGGCTTCAAGAAGATACACCAGGGCCAATCCTGATCTTGATCCTCCTCCCATGTTCGAAAATCCTAACCTCATTCCAAGAATACTCAGGCAAGAAAGTTCATTGAGTCCAAGACTGGTTTTCAGATCTCATTCATGCCCAGTTGAATTTCAATATCTTCAAGATCTCCCTTTTGATGAATAATTTGATTTATCTTTGTTTGAAACCAAATTGAAATCTGTGATTGGTGATATTGTTTTAAATCTGCAATTTGTTGAATACCTTGAAATCGAAAGAGTGAATAGATCAATTGATGACTATATTTTGAATTCTCTTCAATCATCTATTATGGCTACCAATATCCCTGAGATCCTAGAATCAACATCTGCTACTCTTGGTTCATCTATTGTCTTATCTAGTTCTAAAGTTCACTCTCAACCACCGTTTATCCCCACCCTTCTCATTCAGCTCAACATATCTGATCAGAGATCTGTCACATCTTCCCCTTCTTCAACCCCTCAATCACCCATCACATCGACTGCCCTTGTTGTTATAAATCCTCCTGTTTCCCCAAGGCTAGTTTCCAATCCACCTCGAGTAATGGCTACCTATATGCACCTATGATTTTTCCACAGAATTTGGATGTTATGCTTACTGATTATGAAAGTAAGATACCATTGTTTGATTCTACTCAAGGTATCACATAGTAGCAGCATGTCGACAATATGAACGACTTCTTTGATCTTCATGAGATAGATGAAGAGAATGTGACCATGCGATTATTTGTGCAAATTTTTGGAGGCGAGGTTCAAAAGTGGTTCAGAGCACTATTCGCAGGTAATATCAATACATTGCCGGTTCTTCACAGACAATTCCCAGATCGTTGGGAGATAAAGAAAAATCCACTCCAAATTCTTTCCGAGTATGAAAATACAAAGAGGAATGCTGGTGAAAGTGTTCAGGATTACTGTGTGAGATTCAATTTTGTCTATAATGCTATTCCGGTTGATATCAAGCCACTGATGGGGCTGACTTTGATAAAATTCCCCAATGGTTTTGATCCCAACATGGCATACCAATTGAGAGAACAAGATCCTGCTACATTGGAGGATATGCAAAAAAATGCCGTGAGTGTGAAGGCAAATCTGCTAGCTAAAAGGGCTAGGATGAAGACCGATAAGAAAGTGACCATAAAGGAAGAGGCTTCTTCCTCAGACCATTTGCTTTGTAAAATTGAGAAAATGTTTGATAGATTCACAATTGTAGATAAGCCCGAGACACCAATTAGAAATCCAAATTTTCATGGTCAGCATCAACCACAGATTAGGATCAAACAGCGGGAGCAAAGAACACAAGATCAATCAGCATAGCAGCAAGTCAAAACACATCTACAGTAGAATTATGTGCATGGTCTGGAGTCAGAGGATGATGAAGATGCAATAGGAGAGGAAAATCACTTTTTTACAGCAGATGGTTTGCTTATCTATATCACGGAGGATGAGGAATATTCAGAGATCCCAGCTAGATAGAAAGATGAGGATTTTATACTAGCCAATGAAACAGTCCTAGAAGAAGAATCAGATGAATATCAGAGGGGATATATGAATGCACTAATAGCGCAGCAAAGACAATATTCGCTCAGGATTAGGGATGTACCAATCTATCTGGTGCAAAAGCGAAAGGAAGTAACACAACCTAAGAATGATTCTTCAAATGTTCAGAAAAAGGAAATGAGCTAGCAGATCCTACTTCTAGCAAAGTACAATCTGTAAATGAGAAGACAAATTAGCCAAGTATAGCAAAGGAAAAGTTTGAAAATAAGGATTCTCTGGTCAAAAAATTAGATAAAATTACATCCTTTAGCTTAGAGAATGAGATTGCTAAGTTAAAAGTGTCAATACCTCTGACATAATTAATGAAGAATAGCAGTTATAAGAGTCAAGTATCAAATATTTTGAATGTAGATCCCCTGTCTGATATGGTTAATGTAGAAGATGACCAACCCGAGCTTGTTTTTGGTCCTGCATTAGAAGGCCAATATGAGGATAGTGAAGTAGCCCCATTTTAAATCAACCTTAGATTACATGAGTATGTCTTGCGCAACACTATGTTTGATTCAGGAGCATCTCACAATCTGATGCCAAAGGCAATTATGGAAAAACTGGGTCTCGACATCACTCGTAAATATCGTGATCTTTATTCTTTTGATTACGGTAGGGTCAGATGTATTGGTCTCATTAAGGATTTGGTTGTGACTTTAGATCAAATTCCAGCAAAGAATGTTCTCATGGATGTAGTTGTGGCCGACATTCCCCCTAGATTTGCATGGTTTTATCTAGGTCGTGGGGTGCCAAACTGAAAGGGACATTGCAATTAGATTTCTCCTATGCCATTATGCCCATGTTTGGTCAGCTGAGAAAATTATATCGAGAGAAGAAGACGAAGTATATGATCACAAGCAAGGAGAAACCTTTGAATCATCCAGTTAACTCTATATATACAAATTTAGAATCTTTTGTTCTTTATTCAGATAATGGTTTTAATGATGTAAATAGCCAGCTAGTTGAAGTGGAAGCTGTTCCAGAGATAACAGAAAATTTCAGGGTAGTACTTGACCAAGAAAGACAAAAGCTTGCAAGTACCGCTGAGCAGTCTATGTTCCACCAACAACAGAAAATTGATGGACAGCAGCCAAAGGTAGAAGAGCAGACATAATTCCAGTACTTGGAGGAAGAAGTTGGTTTATGGAGTATGGATTTTGACGGAGCAGTAGGTAAGGATGGTGTAGGAATTGGGATTTAGATACGTAGCCCTATTTTCCTACCAAATAAAGTCCCAAACAATGTAAGAATTTGTTCATATAAATTGGCTTTCGATTTTTCCAACAACGAAGCCGAGTATGAGGCACTGATTGTAGGATTGAAGATACTCAAGAAGTTCAATGCAAAGAGAATTTTAGTTTATATAGACTCAGAATTAGTAATCAAACAAGTCAAGGGTGAATACCAAGCCAAACTTCCGCGAGTGAGGGCTTATCGTAATGCAGTTTTAGATATTTTGAGGTTGTTTCCAAATTATACCTTGACATGTGTCCCTCGTACACAAAATGTTATCGCATATTCTCTTACTACAGCTACAAGTAATCTAAAGATCCCAATGTATTCGAACAATAAGTTTGAAATTCATGTGAAGCATCGCCCAATTGTCCTTGATAATTTGAGATATTGGCAGGTGTTTCAAGATGACAAAGAAATTGATGATTTTCTGCAAAATGAAGGTGAGTACAAAGACACATCTATAGATGGTGAGCAAGATGATGATGAACTAGAAATAGAGGTAAATCAAATGGAAGTCTCATAGTTGAAATATAATGTCATCCCTAAAGGCCTTATACCTTTAGAGGAACTACTTGATCAATATGATGTAGCCCAAAAGCCAAGCTTAGTGCCGACCGAGAAGGGTGTTGAAGATGTAAATATTGAAACAACAGAGAATCTAAAGATGGTGAAGTTGTCAAAGGCATTACCTCCTTAGGTAAAAGCTAAATACATTAGTTTATTTCCTTCATTTTTTGATGTATTCGCTTGGGATTATACAGGTTTAAAGGAGCATAATAAAATTAATTCAGCATATAATTCCTATTAAGCCAAATCAGAATCCATTTTGCCAAAAGCTAAGAAGGATAAATTTGAAGTTGCTATTGTCGATAGAAAAAGAGGTAAATCGATTGTACAAGGCTGGTATAATTGTTCCAATCAGATTTTTAGATTGGGTCTCTAATCTGTTTCCTGTGAGGAAGAAGATAGGTGAGATCATATTGTGCATAGATTTCAGAAATTTGAGTAAAGTGTCATTAAAAGATAACTACCCACTGTTGAAAATGGACCACATTCTCCAGAGAGTAGTTGGAGCATCTCGTATGTCGCTGCTCGATGGATATTCTGGCTACAACCAAATTTTGGTTCATGAAGATGACAGAGACAAGATAACATTGACTACTCCTTGGGGGACATTCCACTATGCCAAGATGTCATTCGGTTTAAATAATGTTGGAGCAATATTTCAGCGTGCCATGGACATTGCCTTCGCAAATGAAAAAGATGTGTTTTTAGTAGTATACCTTGATGATTTTATTGTCTTTTCGAATTCAGATGAAGAGCATATTTACCATCTGAAAATTGTTTTTCAGCGTTGCAGAAAATATGGAATATCACTAAATCCCAAAAAGGGCTTGTTTGCTATAGATGAAGGAAAGCTTCTCGGTCACATAATATCAAAGGAAGGAATCCACATCAATCCTGCTAGGGTGGAAGCTATACAGAAGATAGATTTTCCTCGTAATAAGAAAGAGATCCAAGTATTTAACAGTAAGATGAACTTCTTACATTGTTTTGTGCCCAATATAGCTGAACACTTGAGGGAAATTACTAATATGTTGAAGAAGGATAGTGTGGTCAAGTGGACTGAGGAAGCTATGAAGTCTTTTAACCTGGTAAAGTTGGATTTTTCTTTATCCCCGATTTTGATTAGTTCGGATTATTCACAGGATTTCATATTATCTTCATTCGCTTCTGAACATACTATGGCAGCGGTTTTAATGCAGAAAAGATATTAGCTAGAAAAACCAATTGCCTTTTTTAGTAGGAAAATAAGGGATGCAGCCTTGAAATATAACATCATTGAGAAGCAAGCTCTTGCCTTAGTTAAAGCTTTGAAAGATTTTCGGGTATATATTTTGCACTCTCATATCTTTGCATATGTCCCTAACACAGTAGTTAAAGATGTTTTGGTACAAACAGATCCAGAAGGAAGGTGGGGTAAATGGATTGCAACATTGCTAGAATATGACTTGGAGATAAAGCCAACAAAGCTAATCAAGGGGTAGGGTCTAGCAAAGTTAATGGCGGAGTCCAATCTACATGCATTGGATATAAATTTGATTGCAACCATGTTTGAAGAAGAAGAGCATAGTTCGTTGATTCAGGTATCTGAAATTTTTCTCCAATCTCCTTGGTATTTAGATATTGTGTACGTGCTTTAGCACCTTTCACCACCACCAGGGATGGCTAACAATAAAGGTAGAACTCCAAAACTTAAGGTGGCTAGATTTTGTATTCTAAAAATGCACTTTATTGAAAGGATCCTGGAGGCATTTTGCTGAATTTTTTAACTAAAGATGAAGCCCAACAGGTCATGAGTGATTTTCATAAGGGAGACTATGGAGGTCACTTACTTTGGAAGATGACGGCTAACAAAATTTTGAGAGCAGGGTACTACTGGCCTACCTTGTTTGCTGATGTTTATAAAATTGTCACAAGCTATCATGAATGCTAGATTTTTCAGGGAAGAAGGAAGTTGCAGCCTTTACCTCTCTAGCCAGTTGAAGTTAGTGCATTGTTTCAGCAATGGGGCCTAGATTTTATTGGAGAGATTCTTCCCACATCTTCAGTTCAGCACAAGTGGATCTTGACAACGACAAATTATTTCACAAAGTGGATTGAGGCAATCCCCACTCGGCAAGCCACGAACTCGGTAATAATTCAGTTTCTTGAAACAAATAGTTTGTCACATTTTGGTTGTCCTAACAAACTTATTACAGATAATGCGGCCGCTTTCAAGTCCAAAAAGATGATTGACTTTTGCAGCAAATACAAAATTACCTTAGTACATTCTACTGCATATTATCTGCAAGGTAACGGATTGGCTAAATCCTCAAACAAATCATTGGTCAACATCATTAAAAAGCTATTGGAAACCAATAAGAAGAGCTTAATAAAAAATTGGTTAATGCACTATGGGCTGATAGAGTAAGCCAAAATAAGTCAATAGGAATGTCTCTGTTCAAGATTGTATACGGTATTGACACGGTATTGCCAACATCTCTTGCAGTTTCAGTTGTTAAACTTCTGCAGGAAGCTGGCAGCGAGGAAGATCATTTTTAGTGGAGAATAAGTCAAATGATCCATTTACAGTAGACGAGAGAGGAAGTTTTTTAGAATACCTTCAGGTTGCAGGAGAGAATTAAAAATATTTATGATCGGAAGGAAAAGGCGAACAAATTCCAGATTGAAGACATAGTGTTACGGTGGGATGCTAGAAACGAGGATAAAGGCATGCACGGCAAGTTCGAGAACCTGTGGAAGGAACCATACAGAATTGCTGCATATAGAGGGAAAAATGCTTTTCTACTCAAAGAAATGAATGGGGAAGATTGTCCAAGACGACCAGTAAATGGTCAGCTTTTGAAATGGTACTATCTCTAAGGCATTTTTTGCTATCACATCTTGTCATTGTACATACCATTTTATTCCTTTCATTGCAAAGTTTGCATTGTCACCATTCATTTAGCTTGGGGCCCGAAGTGAAGGCTATAAAGTTGAATGTCTGGCTTCAGTTTTTGATTATTTAGTCTCAGTTGTTTGAGTTAGTCTCAATTGAGTCGGTTTAGCTTTGAGTCTTGAGTCAAGGTGTTTGTTTTAATTTTCTAAAGTTATTGACTCCATATTGACCAATGGATGAATGCACTAGTCTGCTTTTCCAAATATCTATGGTTCTTGGCACCTCCCAGGAGCTACTATCCCCATTGGAGCCAATGTTAGTGCCAGTGTCTTCACACTTCCATCGCTGATCAAATTGCTCTTTTGCATGCATATTAGGTGTCTCATTTGATCAGCTGTATTCCATTAGGTCATGGATACTGATGGTAGTGATTTCATGTCAGTGTCCCAAATGTTATATACCCGCTGGCTTATTCAAACATCTTTTCAGTCATTTGTAGTCATTTCAGTTCATTTCATTCAGTTTTAGGGTTTAGTTTCACTAGGTTCTAGGGTTTTTCATCAGGGTCACCCAAGATTGAATAAAAGGTCAGCAAGCACATGAGGAGGATAAAAAGGTTCATAAAATCATAAATTTACTTCTTATATGCTCAATAAAACTTTTTACCTCAAAACAGAGTTTTTTTTCCATTTTTGTAAAATTTCATGTAATTTAATTGTTTCTATATGTAATAAGCTCAACAACTATTCCTGGTTACCTTGCCAACTCTTGCCACTGCAAAAGCAAAAGCATCAAGGCATCAGTCCATCAAATTGCCAAGAAAAAGTCAAACTTAAATTGAAAAACAAAGTTTTTGAAAGAAGTGACTAAGACTTTATAAAAGTGGGTTGCAATGAAGAAAAATGAAAGTGCATCATATATAAAGCAAATGCATGCTAGCAAGTCATTCCATTGTGCAAAAAGTCAAATGGAGAGCCAAAATCGCGTTTTGAAGGGAAATAGAACAAGAGAGGAAGAAAACCCAGATTTTGCAGCAAGTTTTCCTAGCGCTACACATCAGAGGGTCGGCGATGTGCATCAGATGGGCACTATGTATCAGATAACTTTCCCCTGTGTAAAATTACATGGGTGCTGTGCATCAGGCAGGTGCTACACATTGGGCATAGTGCGCTGCACATTAGCCAAGGAGGTTTCAAATTCACACAAATTCATTTCAAACTCTCCCAGATGCTACATTCACCTCCTACATGTAAGTGTTCATCTATCTTAAGCTGAAATAAGTCTTCTTCATGTTTTGTTCATGAGTTTTGCTTCCATAAATCAAAACCCTAGCTTGCCTCCATACTCTATTTCACCTCATTGCAAAACCATCATCCTTTGTCCCTATCCTAACTTCATTGCACTAAAAATACCCCTTGATTTTGGTTTTCGTTTCTCTATTTCCCTAAGAAACTAATCCCCTTTATCAAACCCTAAGTCCCTCACACATCAAAACCCTAGTTCCCGAATTCTTCCCTTCATTCCCCTACCCCACTTCATTACTATTGTTCCATTTACAAAATCTCTTCATACTCATTTTCTTTTTCCTCACCCAT
This sequence comes from Pinus taeda, assembly GCA_000404065.3. Lineage (NCBI taxonomy): Eukaryota > Viridiplantae > Streptophyta > Pinopsida > Pinales > Pinaceae > Pinus > Pinus taeda. Next base: position 32,090 of record APFE030713377.1, read on the forward strand.
TATTATTGTTCACCATATCATCATTACATTATATCATAGAGACAAGCATGGAAAGAAGCAGTGAATCAGATTTTGAAATGGACACACTTAGTGATAACACAAGGGAAAGAAATGTGCAGTCCAAGAAGCCTCACAAAGGTGGAAAAATCATTAGGGAGGAACCTATTAGCATGAGTGAACTCCTTTCTTGCCCACTAGCCACCACATGTTTCAGATATCAGTCCTGTTTTGAGTTCTGTGAAATGGTTGAGAGGGTCAAATATCAGCATGAGTTAGTAAGGCAGTTTGTGATAAACATGGATAACAATATGGTACATCTTGCTGGGGTCAACTTCACTCTTTCACCAACCATCATTGCAGAGGCCACAAGAATTCCAGATGTAGGGGAAAAGTGGAACAAAAGGCAAAATATTAGTAAGCAGCGTTATGAGCCTTATATCAAGGCCAAGTACCATGATAAACTCAACAGGGTGTTTCCTTTTAAATTCTTGGAGGACCGGTATTTTCCACTCATGAAACTTATCATCAAATACTTTACATGTGAAGGTAGGTTCTCTAGACTTTATGCCTACCACATCGGATTTCTCATGCACTTCACTAGGGTCAGAATGATGAGCATCCATTATTTCATATGCAAAAACATAGAGAGGATGATAGTGATTGCAAAAAGGAAACCATATCCACAGCAACTCAATAGTATTTATCATTTTTCTGTCATCAAAATTGTTGTTTTACATCAGCTTACTCAATTGGGAGTGCCATGGGAAACTTTCATTGCCCATGAGTACTTCAAGGGGCCTCAAATATTTTCAGATCCTCAAGAGGAAGGTGAACCTTCCGGGTAACAAAAGGAGCCTGAAAATAAAACAGAGGAGGTTCTTGTTCCTATGTTTGTCACCTATGAAAGAGGCACTAGAATGCTCTTTGTAGCTGCCAAGCGAGTACTATCTCCAGAAGCTGTGGAAGGGATCTCGTTTTCTTCACCAGACCACAGGCAAATGCTATCTCCACCAGGGGTGAAAGGGGCTTTGCCTTCTTCTCCAGCTAAACAGGTATAGGGTATGTACAAAGGAAAGAAAAATATGCATGAGGAGGGCCCTACTGAAGGGCAAGATAGGGATTTTATTTTGATTGAGGAGGATGTCACTGATTTGGGCTCAGAACGCTCAAGCTTGAAGGACATGATTATCAAAGAGAAGGAGGCTAAAATACAAGCCTTATCACTTAACCTTGAGAGGGCCAAATGGATCATCAACTTTCTTGAGAAGGAAAACAAGCAATTGACAGATAAACAAGCTATTATGGAGCTACAAATGATTAGGGAAAATAGGCAAGAGGCAAAGAAAAGAAAGATCAAGATGACCTCCCTTGAGCAAGAAATTGAGGATGACCGAGAATCATGGTTGGAGAGGGTGAACATTCACCTTGAGAAGATGCTTTAGAAAGCCAACAAAGAGAAGAAAATGCTGCACCATATGGCCTATCACTACCTAACCTCGAACAAGATTTTCAAAACAAGGATAAAGAGGCTAAAAGCTAAGTTAAGGAGAGCCTTGAGGGCCAAGAAAGAACATGATAAACTCAAAATTTTGGCTGAAGCTTCATTAGCTCAGCAAAGCACTTAATGAGGTTTCCTCTTACCAAATTTGAGGAAATTTTGGGAACCTTTTGTCATTTTGCATTTTTGTAAATAGAAACACAGGAAATTTAGCTGATGCATAGCGCCACTGTCATTGCGCATTGAATTGGCTCACTCTTTTACCAAATGGCTTGTAGTTTTGGATTCAACATGAAAAAACAATCAAATCCAGAAATTTTCATCAATTTTGGAGAAGATCTGGGTCACCTAAAGGGCACAAAAAACCTAAACAATGCCCTCTCTGCCACTTTTTGGACCCACAGGAAGAATTATTGGGAGAAATGATTTTTTAAGGGGTAAATATACTCCAAATCAAAAAATTCAAAGTGTTCTAGAAACTGGACAGGTAGTGATTTCTAACAAACTATCTTGGGCCTGATTTGGTGAAGCACAAGGCCTCCAAAAACAGTCATGAAGCGGCGCTACGCATCAGGCTCAGGGCACTACGCATTAGGCAAATATTTGCCAATTTTGCCTAAAACTTAAAATTTCGCCCAGTTTCTTGAGTGGTTGACTTTTCTTCTTTTCTTGGTAAATGTATGCATGGTAAATGATGTGTTTGATGTAAATATTGATGAAAATTACCTCATAAGGTAGATACATCAAGTTCTAAGTGGTTTTGAAATGTAATGAATTTGTTTCCTACATTTTAGAGGCAAGCTATTCCACTGCCTATATTCCTATTCTTAGTTTAGATATGGTTAAAACCACCCCTCCTCTCATTTATTTGACCTTGATAGCTAGCATGAGTGGTTTCCTTGCCTATATTATGTAATTTCTTTGTCATTTGTAAAGGTTGGACTTTGGCAGAAGTGTTGGACTCATTGGACATTTTGTATTAGCAGTTTGGCAAGGAATAAAACCAGATTTTACGGCTATTTTTGTGGGATTCTTGTGACAGTGAGTTTATGTATTGTTTCTTCTTTGTAATGAGTTTTTCTGATGTTTTATATGTATCCACATCTCTCTCTCTCTTGTAAACTAAATAAATCAAGGTGAATAGATAAAATACACTAAGTTACAATGCTTTGTCTTGGGATTGCATCTAGTTTTCAATGTTTTCAACTGTTTGAAGAGGATTCATAGTTTCTTTATGCCCTCCTCAACTCCTCAGTTGTTTAAAGTACCATCTTAATCCATTGCTAGTACATAAACGCTTGTCTACCTCGCCCCACAGAACATGACTGTATCCCTGAGTTGATTTCCTGGACCCAATCTACCTTCTCCAATTGATCCAGCAACCAAAACCTAAAATCAAAACAGAAACCCTAATCTAATATACCTAGCCTAAAATCAACATTCATTTCTGTCATCTCAGGCCCTAATTGCCAATATTCTAATTGATATTGACAAGGAGAGAGCCCTCTCCTGACCTGGTAGGGCTAACTACTAGGTTAAGCGTGGTTTGATGTTACCCTAGACCTGCCTTCATTTAGCCTGAGGTAGATTTAGGCACTAACAAAACCCAACATGCTTCCCCTTCATGAAGAAACTCCCATTGTGTCCCTCTTCATGAGCAGAACAATTCCCTTTTGCATCATTTCCCAAAAATCTTATGTTTTTCCCAGTTTACAAGATCGAGGCTAATGACCCTTGTTCTCCTCATGCCGATATGTAGGGATTATAACTGTCCCTAGTGCCAATCGAAGTGAATGACCCTTTTTCCACTTGCATTGATCCTCTTTTGGAAAGTATTTTAAATAAGGAGTCGAAGCTTCTGGCTCTAGAAGCTTCATAACGGAAGTCTGGTAAATGGTTGGGCCGAATGGAGTCGAGGGTGTCAATTTGGGCTCTTTTCCTCTATTAGGATGGAACTACCTCAAGTAATAAGACATTCTCCCATTAGAAGAGGAACCATCTCCCATCCATCCATGCTATAGAAACCTGCCTTTTTCCCAAGCACAAGCTAGTGTTAATGTTGGTGTGCTAGTGCTAATTAATTTTGGAGTAATCAACAAGTTATTCATAGTTGTAGCTCTCTAAATGTGTGTGAGGGAGAAGTGTGAATTTGGTTTAGTGTGAAGATTAAAGGGATGATCCTTAAAACTATCATTATTAAGGCTATCATGGAATGCTAAAGGAAGTGTGTGGGAACTTGGATTGTTTGGAGGAGAACAACAATGTCAAGACAACGGTTGTAATCTCTTATTGATTTAATATATATGCAACTATCGATTGATTTCCTACATAATGTGTCATCTCACATGTTTATGGCTTGATGCTTCTTGACTAGTTAAGTAGGTTGAATTACAATTTGTCTATTATCGCAGTTGTTGTTTGTTGTTGTTTACTTGTTTTAGGTGTTTGAAGAAGGAAACAGGAGATAGCCATTTCCCTTTAGTTTTGTCTACTTTTCTTTGCTTACTAATCTGGATTTGAAATTCATAGTAGCAATCTGGTCCCAACTTTTGAAAAAAAATATTTTTTCTTTTCTTCCTCGCTCAGCACACTTATTTTGATGACAGTCACACCGATCAACGCGATATGATGAGAAACAGTCACGCTGACCCCCTTCTAGTGCTTGTTGTCAGTCAGGAAGTCACACCAATGCTTGTAGGTGAAGATTAGGGTTCACCCCAGATCTTGGCAAGTGTGTCTTTCTCTCTTGATTTCTGCCTTGTAAGTTGTTTAGACCATCTTCTCCCTGACTAGAAAGCTGCTTTTCATTTGGTTTATTTGCTTGTTGATTTTCCATATTTTTGCTTGATTTCTTGGGTCATTGGATAGTTTCTAGCCCTAGAGCATCTAGGTTGTCATCCATTCAGCTGATTGTGAACTCAGTGAGTCAAGTTGTTGGTGCATTTACTCCTTGCATTTCGTTTATGGTCCTGCTATGGCTTTGATTTCCATTACACAAGTTTGAAAGGTTTCGTTTGCTCGTCTAAACATCTCTTTTCTGGCATAGATCACATTGCTTGTCTTGTTTTTGGTAAATTCATTGCATCATTAGTCTGAAAGAGATTCTCTTTTTGTGTTTTTCATTTTCTTGAGAACCGATTGTCTTGAAACTTTCCATTTGAGTGTTTTATGAGAAATTCATTTTGTCATTTCATGAAAAGTATAAAATTCTAGTTTGTTGCATCAATATGTTATGGTAGTTAGCATCATTGAAGGCTAGGATTGCATTTGCATTTGAAAAGAAAAATAATTCTCTTTACTTATGAAAGGGTCGTTCAAGTGTACTTGTTAGGAAATTAGGAATTGGAATGTATTTTTCATTAGTTTATTTTCTCGAAAAGTGAAGTAGTGAAAAATCATTTTTCTTTCGCTTGCTTGGTTGTGTTTTCTACCCTCTCTAGTGTAGACAATTCATGGAATTGAAAGGGCCTTGTCTCATTTAGGAAGGGGATAACGATTTTTGATTGTTATCTTATTTAGTGCTTGGTAATCAATGCACATTCTACACGATCCATATTTCTTTCTCACCAAAACGATTGGTGACCCACATGGTGATGTGCTAGGCCTGATGAACCCTTTCTCGAGCAACTCCTGCACCTGCTTCTTGATTTTAACATTATCTAAAGCAGACAACCAGTACATCCCAATGTTAGGCAAAGGAACATCTTGTTGCAAAATAATATCATGTACTATTCCCTTTTTGGGTGGTAGACCTTTAGGTTATTGAAATAAGACATCATACTCTAAAACAATATTTTGTATATCAATTTGTTGATCAGCATTACAGCCTTCAAATATTTTAGTCTTATCAGGTGTCTTTTCCTTTACAACCATTAGTAAGAACTATTTGCATGAATTTATCATTCTTTTCATCTATCCTGATTTTATGAGAGTGTAATTATTCTTGAGCTTGTGATCTCTTACAAAGTATTCGATTCCATCTTTGACAAGTAGATACTTGTTCTCAGCTCTATAGAAAATAATTTTTCTATCATACAAGTAAGGACTTCCTAAAACAATTCCACATATATCCAAAGGAATTACATCTAACTCAACCTCATCTACAAATGTTGACCCAAAAGAAAATTGAGTTTGCACTGTCTAGTCACTTGTAGTTGTGCTTTATCATTCAACCATCCTAATGGGTATGGTTTCTTATGAGGTGTAGTTTTTAATCCCAATTTCTTTACAATTGCTTCAGAAATTAGATTTACTTGGGAGCCCCTACCAAACAAAGTATCAATCTTTTGATTTTTGGAAATGACTCGATTATGGAATAGCTCATGTTGTTTTCTCTCATGTTCTTCATCAATGAAAGATTGAGCAGAATTACTAGTAGATTCTTCAGAATTCTTACCTTTTATACCTGTGGCTGCAATGATTGTTTCATCTCCCGATTCTGACCCCAAATCTTTCTGAATAGCTACAACAATCTTCTTCTTCTTGCCCTCAGACTTCTTAGGCCTCAGCTCTGGATGCAGAATCCAACAGTGCTCATCATCATGCCCCTCCTTTTTACAGTGAGTGCATGAATCTTTGCCTCTTTTTGCAGTGTTAGCCTTCCTTGCTTTCCACTTTTGCTTCCTTTTCTCCTTGCTCTTGCTTACAGTGGGTTGGGATTGTCCCCCAACTTCTGGATTTCCATTCTTTCCTCTAGCTTCTAGATGAGTAGCTTGTATAGATACCTCATCTATACTAGTGGGATTAAACATGAGGATGGTATGCCTCAATAGCTATGTAGACCACCAATGTACTTCAAAAGAGTTTCTGGTGAGTCTAATGATATTCCCAACAAAAATTCTCTCTTTCTGAATTCTTGAGTATACCCTTGCACACTTTTCCCTTTCAACTGCCGAAGAGTTTTCCAACTTATCATGCCTTGTTGCATGTAGGCCAATGGATAGAACTGCTTTCTTATGGCAGAGACAAAGTCACTCCAGACAGATATGGTCTTACCATGCTTCTTCACATCAGCTTGGGTTCTGCTTTCCCACCAAACCAAGGGAGTTCCTCCCAGGCATAGGCTTGCCAGCTGAATCTTACTCCTGTCTGAGTCTATGTTTTGTACCCTAAAATACACATCAATTTGTCTAATCCAATTGTCTAGCTTTTCAGCATTTAGCTCTCCATCATATATAGGAAAATCAAATTTGACATCCAATTTAATCAAGGATGCCTTCTTGTTATGCACAGGGCTACTAGGAGGTGTAGGAAAACTATCTTCTTTTCCCTTTCCTTTAGAGTGGTCATGAGAATGAGATTCATATTCTTCTTTATCTTGTTTAGAGCCTGATGAATCTTCATCCTTATGCTTTCTAAAGTGCCTATACATTTCTTCTACCATAGACTTCATATCTAGGAAACTTTCTACGAACTAGGGGTCTGGCCCTGTAGAACCTTCTTCTGACATTGTCTTCCGAGAATAGACTCTCCCAATTTCAAGATTAGTTTCCACCAACTCTCCTTCTCCTAATTTGAGCTTTGATCTAGTGATCATTCACAGCTAAACCAACATAATCTTGTCTAACCTTACAGCCTAGAGCGCTGATACCATTTGATCTGATTCTCACCCTATGAGTGACCTCAGTTGAATATTTAATAAACAAAGGTATTACAGACTCGATTAGATTGCCAATACACAAACATTTTGAATGGAAAGACAGTAGAGAAATACAGTAAGAAATACTAGACACAAATAGTTTTTAATAAGGATTTCACCCTAGTCTCCAGGGCAACGTCTCTAGTCCAGCTTCAGTGGTGGCCTTGTTTTATTGTGTCTTTAAGTAGAGAATTACAAATGCAGGGACTCAATATGAGTTCTCCTGAAGAAGATTTTTCTTGGCATGGTGGTTCTTGGATTCCCCAAGCCACTTGGAGTACACAGACTCTTATTCTTCCTACCTGTTCTACGACTGTCGGTCTACTGTGGAAAGAGCCAATTGTGATGCTCAATCCGGACAGATTCCTTTATGGGAAAGCTTGATTCTTCAAGCTCTTTGGTGCTCGATGTTGCCTATGGTCAGCGCGGCCCTCTGTCTCCTTTGCTTTGCTTTACTGCTCTCTGTGCTCAGTCCTCCTCTCAAGGTTCACTGTTCACTGTCTCTCTTGGTCACTTGGACTCTTCGATCTGAATCTCTCTTCTGATCTCTCATTCACCGTCTCTACTCATGGCTTTAGCCATTTGACCTCCGTGTCTATTCATTTCCTCTCCTTCCTGCGTCGATTCACCTATCGCCCGTGTGCTTGGAATTCCCTATTCGGCGTTAGCATAATGCTCAGGAAGTAGCCACGTGTCTCCATTGGAACTGCGCTAGCCTGCTTGTCGATTCGTTGCTTTCTCCACTGTGGCGGTCAACGGATTCCAAATCCTCTTAAATCGCAGCTTAATCCCTTGACAATTCTGCACTGTCTATCGGGCGCAATCTTAGTCGTCCAATCTGGGCTCCTCCAGATCCAACGTCATTCGCACGTCAAGTGCGGTTGACTTGCTTGACTGATAACGTATGATCGCAGCGATTTTTCTCTCTCCTCCGCTGCCACGTGTCGATCGTTGATTGTGATCGGTCTGCTTTCTCCAAAACTGCTTACCGTTTAATGACGTCCCGATCAAACTGCCAGTTTCGAGGCCATGGGTCCCACCGTTGGACGTTGACGCTTTTTACCTTTTTCCGTCCGTGGTCCCCCGACTCCCAATGTGACCAAGCGCTTAAGCTCTACCATTTCGGCCATGTTTTCCCAGCGATTCACGTTAGCGTTAATGCGCATCAAAAACCAGCTCCTTTTCACGATCCGGGGCTCCCAGGGGCTATTTTGACCTCCTGCGCAGTCTCCATGGGCCTCAGTCAGCGCGCTTTGACCGAGGTCCTCATCGTTCCACGCCAGCTGCCATGGCCACTGGTTCAGGGTGTTTTCGACTATGGTTTGGATTCTTCAAGGATTTGTTCGACCTGTTTTAGTCACGGTTCTATGGCAGTCGTTTATGGATCCGATTTGGATCACGGCCTCCCAATTGAAAATCTTTTGGACCATCAAAAGTTGGTTTTCGTCAAACATCGACTAAGTGAGGAAACTGTTGTCTCACTTGTCCAATCTCAATCCACTTTTCACTGCTCGGCTTCGAACCTTTAAGCCCAATCCTGAGGTATTCCACCTGTCCACTGTGCGTCATCCTCACCTTCCTGTCCAGCACTGCATCTTCCTATAATGCATTAAGGTATTCATGTAGTAGGTCATCAACAGAAGGTAATTGACTCTGCTCTTCAGGGTCCTCAATCATTGAAGGTTCAAACAACCTCAAACAGTCTGCATTTACGACTGAGTAGATGTGCATGTAAGCTGGTAGATCAAGGTGAAAAGAATTCTCACCAATTTTCTCAAGTATCCTGAAGGGCCCATATCTGATAGGTTTTAGCTTTTTACCTTCATCTTGCATTCTGTCCTTGCTGATATATAGCCAGACTTGGTCTCCAACATGGAAACTATGCTCCATCTGATGCTTATCATGCCTAGCCCTGTACTTGGCCTGGCTCTTTTCCAGTTGTTCCTGTACTGCATGATGGATCTCCTGGATCTGTTCAATGAACCTGGTTGCCTTATCCACATCACTGTGTCCATCAACCATGGTATCTTTACCAAAGACAAAATCCAGAGGAGACCTTGGTATGAAACCAAAACAGGTCTCAAAATGAGATCTCTGTGTAGAAGAGTGTTTGGCTCTATTGTAAGCATGCTGCACATAGCACAAGTGCTCATCCCAAAGCTTAGGATGTTTTTTGCAATATCCTCTCAGTAGCTGGATCACTGTCCTGTTAACTACTTTTGTCTGGCCAACTGTTTGTGGATGAAAAGCTGTGCTTTTCTTTAATTTGGTATCCATTAGTTCCCACAGACTTGACCAAAACTTCCCCACAAATCGTGTGTCTCGATTAGATATAATAGAAGTGGGTAATCCAAAATGAACCCATACATGTTCAAAGAATAATTTTGCAGTTTGTTCAACTATAGTTTTTTTACTACAGGGTACTAAAATACACATTTTACTGAACCTATCCACAACAACATATAGATAGTCATGACCTTTCCTAGATTTAGGCAGTCCCCCAACAAAATCCATGGAAATACTTTCCCAAGGGTGAGAAGGAACTAGCAAGGGAGTGTAGAAGCCTAGTTTCCTGTTGTTGGGCTTGCTTTTAGCACACATAGCACACCCCTTTACATATCTAGAAACTGTCTCATTCATTTTCGGCCAATAGCAGAACCTTTGCAGTTATGCAACTGTTTTACCTACCCCAAAGTGACCTGATATCAGAAAAGTGTGTGCTCCCCTAATTATCTTTACTCTTTCAGTTTGTGGAATGCAGAGCTTCCCACAATGATATAAGAGTCGGTCCTTCACATGATAGTCCAATTCTTCCACTCTTTTTCTTTGACTCAAAGTTGCATACACATCTTTAAAGTCCATGTCTTGAGCATACTGTTCTATGTAGCTTTCACGCAGCACAGAATTATGCTTAAGTATGGTAGATGCATTTATAATGGGTCTAGATAACATATCTACAAACTTGTTATGTATGCCCTTTTTATATCTGATGACTAAATGGAACTGTTGTAGAAAACCCATCCATCTGTAATGTCTTGATTGTTTCAGCTTAGTTTGGGAGTGTAGATATTGAAGTGGTTGATGATCAGTGTGTATTACTGTCTCTTTGCCCATTAAGTAATGTTTCCACTTTTTCACACTCTGAACTAAGGCATACAATTCTTTATCATAGGTAGGATAGTTAACCACTGCAGGGTTAAAAGTCTTAGAATGATAACATATGGGTTTATTGTGTTGTGTCAACACTACTCCCATGGCATAGTCGCTGGCATCAGTTTGGATCTCAAATGGTCTTTGTAGATCTGGCAGTGCTAGTACAGGTGCTGTACTAATTTTTTCTTTCAAGGTGTCGAAGGCTTTCTGCTATTTGCCTCCCCACTGAAACACCTTGTTCAATCCTGTCAAAGCATGTAAGGGAGCTGAAATTGAGGAAAAATTTGAATTGAACTTCCTCCAATATTGTGCTGCTCCTAAGAAGCTTCTCACTTTTGTAGCGGACTTGGGCTTAGGCCAGTTTATGATGACTGCCACTTTAGGGGGATCTATTTTCAATTCACCTCCCCCTATTATATGACCCAAATAATTTACAGAGGTTTTGCCAAATTTACATTTAGAGAGTTTAACATAAAGTTTTTCTCTTTTCAAAACATTTAATGTCTTCTTAACATGCTTTAAATGTTCTTCCCATGTTTTACTGAAAATCAGAATGTCATCTAGATACACAATAACAAAATCATCAAGAAAAGGTCTGAGTACATCATTCATTAATCTCATGAAAGTAGCAGGGGAATTGGTTAAGCCAAAAGGCATAACTAGCCATTCATACAATCCCTGCTTTGTTTTGAAAGCAATCTTCCATGCATCTTGCTCTACAACTCTGACCTGATGGTATCCACTGTGCAAATCCAGCTTGGTGAAATAAACAGTTTCCTTCAATTGATCTAAAAGATCATCTATGCGAGGAAGGGGATAACAATTTTTGATTGTTATCTTATTTAGTGCTCAGTAATCAATGCACATTCTCCACGAGCCATATTTCTTTCTCACCAAAATGATTGGTGACCCACATGGTGATGTGCTAGGTCTGATGAACCCTTTCTCAAGCAACTCCTGCACCTGCTTCTTGATTTTAGCATTCTCTAAAGCGGACAACCTGTACATCCCAATGTTAGGCAAAGGAACATCGTGCTGCAAAATTATATCATGTACTATTCCATTTTTGGGTGGCAGAACTTTAGGTTCTTGAAATAAGACATCATACTCTGAAACAATATTTTCTATATCAGTTTGTTGATCAGCATTACAACCTTCAAATATTTTGGTCTTATCAGGTGTCTTTTCCTTTACAACCATTAGTAAGAACTGTTTGCATGAATTTATCATTCTTTTCATCTATCCTAAGTTTTTGAGAGTGTAATTATTCTTGAGCTTGTGAGCTCTTACAAAGTATTTGATTCCATCTTTGACAAGTAGATACTTGTTCTCATCTCTATAGAAATTTTTTTTTCTATCATACAAGTAAGGACTTTCTAAAACAATTCCACATATATCCAAAGGAATTACATCTAACTCAACCTCATCTACAAATG